>ANSM01005037.1:0-12603 GCA_000347735.1 Cercospora canescens BHU | reverse complement strand
AGCCCGGGCTCGAGGCCGCGGACACCCGGGCCTCAGCCATCAAGTGAGGTCACCCCCTGGGTGTTCCAGGATGCTGAGGTATGTGAAGACAGTCCTGCGCGGATCGGCAAGCGTCACTGACAGCTGCACGAACACAGAATGCGCCACCGGCACCCGAGTCGAACTTCCCACCTGAGAGCAATGGCCGTAAGGCCTCCCGACTGCACTTACCCGGACACAGGCATAATCGAAGCACTGACGACAAAGGCTATGGCTTCCCGCTGCGACCGTCGACATCTCGAGAGCAATCCTTTAGTTTTATGCGTGCCGGCACCAATGCTTCAAACCCGATGAGCTCCGCGCTCAACCCCAAATCCGCTCGCTCCACCAGTCCTGCGCCCAGTGCACACAGTGCCGTGGGCAGTTCTGCCACCCGATCGCCCAATACCAGTGGTCACAAACGATCGCTCTTTGACCGTGTCACCGGCAGGCATAAAGGGGACAAGGAGACCTTGCAGTCGCAGTCTTTCACATCACTGCCTGGCATGCAGAAAATACCAACGCGCGAACGAGCAGAGAGCAGGGTCAAGGGCGGCAAGGGGAAAGCAGACGGGGCCAATGGCGGGACTACGCAGAAGAAGGGACCGCGATTGCCCTTCAAGAGCAACAAAACCGCGGAATCACATGTGGAACAGGCCCGGCCGGTCAAAGACCCCAATGAGACACACACAGAAGCCGGAGACGCTTTGTGGCACCTGGACACAGACATTTCGCACATGGAGGGCATTATAGATCCCAGAAATCCGCCCGTGAACTCGCCTCACAACGAAATTTACGCCGGGTGGCCGCCCGAGGAAGCTCCTCCGGAGCCGGACGACAAAGGTGCTTGGGATGCGCCTGACAGCTGGGCGGTGCAGAAGGTTGCGGACGAGAACATGCGCAGACTCACAGAACTGGACGACGAAGGCGATGTGAGGAGAGATGACTCTGGACCAATGTATTTCATGCGCATATTCCGCGCCGATAGCACGTTTGCCGTCATATCTGCCAGTCTCAACACCACTGCTGCAGAACTCATCTCGATGATGGCAAAGAAGACATTCCTCCAGGACGAATTGGACAAATATCAGATCGTGATGCGTAAGCAGGATACCAGCCGGCAATTGGGATCGGGTGAAAGACCTCTGGTCATGCAGAAGAGATTGCTCGAGCAGGTCGGCTATCAAGAGAAAGATCATTTGGAAGACCTCGGGCGAGAGGACCATGGCTATTTGTGTCGGTTCACCTTCTTGCCTTCCAAGATGAGCGGGTACAGTAGTCTTGAGCGCGATCCTGGATTCAACAAGATGCAACGCTTCAACCACATCGACCTGTCTGGGCGAAATCTCATCACAATACCCATTACGCTCTACCAGAAATCCACCGAGATTATCACCCTCAACCTTTCACGGAATCTCACTCTGGACATTCCCAAGGACTTTGTGCAAAGCTGTACGAATCTCCGTGAGATCAAATACACGAGTAATGAAGCTTGGAAATTGCCTCCCAGCTTGGCACTAGCGAATAAGCTCACCACGCTCGATGTGTCAAACAACAGGCTGGAGTCACTTGAGCATGCAGAGCTTTACAAACTGCAGAACCTCCTGAGTCTGAAATTGTCGAACAACAAGATCACGACGATACCGAGCTACTTCGGCCAATATCGAGCATTGCGTAGTCTGAACTTATCGTCAAACTCACTTTCCGAGTTTCCCCCTGCTCTCTGTGAGCTCACGACCTTGGTCGATTTGGACATCAGCTTCAACTCAATATCAACACTCGGCGACATTCACACACTGACAAATCTCGAGCGACTGTGGGCCACCAACAACAAGCTGTCAGGCCCATTTGACAAGTCATTCAGCTCCCTCGTAAACCTTCGAGAGATTGATGCTCGGTTCAATCACATTAGTAACATTGACATTGTGTCACAGCTACCGAAGCTTGAAGCACTCATGCTCGGGCACAACAGCGTGTCGCAGTTCGAAGGCTCGTTCCAGTGCTTGAAAGTGCTTTTTCTGAATCATAACCCGGTCACGAACTTCGACCTGAACGCCCCAGTGCCGAGCCTGTCGGTTCTCAATCTTGCATCGGCCAAATTGGCTCGTCTTCCAGATGCACTGTTCATGAAGATGTCCGGCCTCACCAAGCTCACCATCAGCAAGAACCATTTCGTGTCCCTTTCCCCACACTTTGGAATGCTCTCTAAGCTCGAGTATCTGAGCATTGCCAAGAACGAGCTGAGCAGACTTCCTGCTGAGATTGGGCGTCTGACCGAACTGCGCTATCTCGATGTGAGAGAGAACAATTTGAGCGTGTTGCCGCCGGAAATATGGTACGCAAAGCGATTAGAAACACTGAACGTCTCGTCGAATGTCTTAGCGGACTTTCCGAAACCGGGGGCACCCCCTCCGGCACTGCCAGATGGACCTCTCGCGGTGACGCCGAGTCAAATGCCAAACGCCCACAGCCCTGACTTTGAGGAGTTGGGGAAGCTGGAAGACTTCCAACTACGGCGGCCAAGCCAGGCCTCGGGAATGCTGAGCACATCCAGTTCTCCAGGCACACAATCACGCAAAGGCTCGGTAGTATCCGCCTACTCGGGGAAGGCCATGCTTGGGCGCACAAGCACTGCGAGCAGTACTGCTACTCTCACAGCAGGGTCCGGCGCCGGGAGGAAGGACTCGACGTTGTCGCATAGGTTGGCGTCGACGTTTTCCACATCCCTTCGGCACCTGTTTCTGGCAGATAACCGTCTAGAGGACGATGTCTTCAACGAGTTGGTTCTGCTTCCCGAACTGCGCATATTGAACCTGTCCTACAACCAGCTGTACGATGTCCCGCCGCGCACAATTCGCAAGTGGACCCACCTCACCGAGCTTTACCTCTCTGGCAACGACCTTACATCGATCCCGTCCGAAGATCTGGAGGAAGGTTCATCGCTCAAAGTCCTGCACATCAACAACAACAAGTTTCAAGTACTGCCTGCAGAACTTGGCAAAATCCAGCGGTTGGCGATTCTTGATGTTGGCAGCAATATGCTGAAGTACAACGTCTCTAATTGGCCATACGACTGGAACTGGAATTGGAATCGTCAGCTTCGATATCTGAATTTGTCAGGGAACAAACGTTTGGAGATAAAGCCGACCGCGCAATCACTTAGTGGACGAGATCAACGCGATTTGACCGATTTCTCTTCACTGATCAACCTCCGCATTCTGGGCTTGATGGACGTCACACTCACGATACCTTCGGTACCAGATCAAGCTGCAGATAGACGTGTACGGCTTGCAGGATCCGTCATTGGCAACACTATGCCGTATGGTATGGCAGATACGCTTGGCCGAAACGAGCATTTGTCAACACTGGACCTGGTCGTTCCCCGCTTCAGAGGGCACGAAGACGAAGCACTTGTCGGCATGTTCGATGGGCAATCGCTATCATCAGGTGGCAGCAAAGTCGCAAAGTTCCTGCAGGAGAAATTCAAGCACTACTTCATCGAGGAGCTCGAGAAGATCGACATCCAAAACGAAACGGCACTCGATGCGCTTCGTCGTACCTACCTTGGACTCAACAAGGAGTTGGCTGCAGCCGCGACACAAGCCATGGACGCTCGCGAACATCCGAGCAGTGCGATCGTGCATCGTGGTAGCGTCACTGGACCAGAGCTCGGCGACGACGATATTTTGTCCGGCTGCACCGCTACGGTCATGTACCTTCATGGCATGGAGCTGTATATTTCGAATGTCGGCGATGCACAATGTCTGCTCATTCAGTCTGAAGGTGGCCACAAACCCATCACGACGAAGCACGATCCAGCTGAGGCCAGCGAGCGCAATCGTATTAGAGAGGCCGGAGGCTATGTGTCAAGACAAGGCAAGCTCAACGATCAGCTTGACGTCTCCCGCGCTTTTGGATACGTGCACTTAGCACCATGTGTCATTGCAGCGCCAGCATTGACCAAGATCGATATCAGAGAACAGGATGAAATGATCCTGCTGGCTTCGCGAGAATTGTGGGATTACCTCACGCCAGACTTCGCTGTCGACGTCGCGAGACAGGAGCGCGGAGACCTTATGAGGGCAGCGCAGAAGCTTCGTGATCTTGCCATCGCCTTTGGTGCGACGGGTAAGATCATGGTCATGATGGTCGGTGTTAGCGACCTCCGCAAGCGAGAGAAAGCTCGTTTCCGCACCCACAGCATGAGCATGGGTCCGTCGGGCTCGCCAGACGACTATTTCACCACTGTGCGGAAGGCGAAACGGGGCCGAGATGCTGTTGGCGACTCCAAGCTCGCGCGCTTGGATCAAGAGGTGGAGGCGCCGACCGGAGATGTCACTCTCGTGTTCACAGATATCAAGAACAGTACGATATTGTGGGAGACGTATCCCATTGCCATGCAATCTGCGATCAAGATGCACAACGAAGTCATGCGCCGACACCTGAGAATCATCGGAGGCTACGAAGTGAAGACGGAAGGCGACGCCTTCATGGTTGCCTTTCCCACTGTCACCAGCGCGCTTCTGTGGTGCTTCACAATTCAAAGCCAGCTTCTTGATGTACAGTGGCCGCAAGAAATTCTGAACAGTGTCCATGGAGAAGAAATGCAAGATGCGGATGGCAACGTGATCTTCCGTGGCCTCAGTGTACGCATGGGCATTCACTGGGGACGGCCGGTGTGCGAAATCGATCCGGTCACCAAGCGTATGGATTACTTTGGACCCATGGTCAATCGAGCGGCTCGAATTGAAAGCGTCGCCGATGGAGGTCAGATTTGTGTATCTTCGGACTTCATCCAGGAAGTGCAGAGGATGCTAGAAAGCCATATCGAATCCGATCGTAGTGGATCTACGGGCTCTGAAGACACCCTCAGCGATGACATGCTCACCCAAACAATCCGCCGTGAGCTTCGATCACTGAGCAGTCAAGGATTCGAGGTCAAAGATCTTGGCCAACGGACGCTGAAGGGTCTCGAAAATCCCGAGTACATATATTTGATGTACCCTCACTCTCTTGCGTCGCGATTGGTGGTGCAGCAGCAGAAGGCCGAAGCAGAATCACGAGCCGCTCAGGAGAGCGCCATCGAAGCGAAGAAGACCCGCAACAGCCAGCTCACGATTGACACGGACAATGTGTGGGACTTGTGGAACGTCTCTCTACGACTGGAAATGCTCTGCAGTTCTCTCGAGAGCACTGGCATTGGCAGCCTCAAACCTCCCGAGACGGCACTGTTGGAGAAGATCAAACACGGTGGAGGTGAGATTACTGATCGCTTCTTGGTCAATTTCGTCGAGCACCAGATCAGTAGAATTGAGGTACGTCCCTGTTGATTGTCGTCACTGATTCGCACAGTCATACTCACATTTGATCGCACAGACCTGCATCTCGACACTCGCCATCCGCAACATGATCCGACCATTTAAGAATGGCGTCCTCAGCCAGGCCTGCCCGATGTCGGAGATTCTGTCCGATCTCGCGGGACAATTGGACGAGCTGAAGGCGATGAAAACCGCACAGGGAGATATCGACATGGCCGACGCATGATCCCTGCCGCTGATCAATACTGTTGTGGCAGCGGTGCCCCTGGGATAGTTACATGTACACAGAGATGACACGCTCACGACTTCAACTTGGGAAATGCAAATGATGACAGAGGAAGCAGTAATAACTTTTGCTATTGTTTGTCTTCGAACGCTTACGGGACGCCATGCGTGGTACGATATCGGTCAGCCTAGGCCCGGTAGCACACTTCTTGCACGCACACAGCGGAGAAGGGAATGGAACGGGATGGAACTGAAAGGATCTGAGAAGTAGACTTACAACTTTAGCCATGGGCGTTGGGTTTCTGGGACCTGAGTCTGGGCTTCCTTGATTTAGGAGGGAATATGTCATGATGGCGGTTCTTCTTTTCTGACCACGACACGATTTCAGCGCTAAAGGACTGGGGGCTTGCTCATCATCATCGCGTGGAGAAACACGGGAATCGGTGGAGCGGATGCTTATGATCTTGCTCTTCGCCGATTGGAGGGGTGGCTCTACGGGCTTTTGTTGGTGGTGTTCGTGCGGGTTCGAGTGTGTCGTTGGTTCTTGATGAGCGGGCGGGGCTCTGCACGGGTGTGTGATTGATGGAATCTTGCTATCTGTCTGTATATGATGGCGTTCAAGCGAGCGGTGCTACGCTAGCTAGCTGATGTTGTTGCGCGGGCATTGCAGAGAATATGATTAATGTTGGGAAATCTTGTAGATGCGCTTGCCTGTTTTTCTTTTCATGGTCTCTTTTCCTCCGGTGGAAGAACTTCTCTCCTCCACTTTGCTACATGCAGATGGGTTGGATATCTCCAATCAAAAGGGACGGAACGGCTCTCGAGTTTTCTGTTCGACTCATGTCAAAGCACATAGAAGTGGAGCGAGCTCATCTCCACCATCAACCAGATAGTCGGCACGAAAATTTGCCCCATCATCTGCCCCAATTTCGCCTAAGAGAAATAAAGACTAGGGATACCAACACTCACCAACACAGCTGAGATGCTATACTGCTCTGTGTACGATAGAAATATACTAACAGGTTTCCAACATCCATTTCCAACCCTACACCTCGCTTGCTTGCTTCCACCCACCCACTCGCCGGAAAAATGCTCATCAAACACAAGACAGTAACCAACAAGCCCGAACGTCCATCTATGCCATGCTCAGTGCCAAAGTGCACCAAAGGTCTCCCATCAGATCCGCCAGCTCCGCAGGAAGTCAGCCGCTTGCTTCCCAAGCAAGCCTGTGTATGACAGCATTGCAGTCGTAGTACTAGTAGTAGTGTTGAGAAGAAGCAGACAACAGAGCGCCCTCGCTAAAAGTACTGCAAAAGTTTTCCCCTGTGTGTGTGGACTTGACTTGAATCTTTCCCCGTCTCGTTTGTATTTCTTCCATTGGAACAACTCCGTCCAGCCCAGCCGCCTAGCCCAACGTATTACACTAATTTTCTCTTTTCCCTCGAACACACCAATACAAGTAGTAAAAATAACAATAATACAAGGAAATTCCAAGACAATGCTCCCATTGCGTTCCGATTCGTCATATCTGTGTGCATTTGGTGGATCGGTCCCCATCACTGTAGCGGACGACAGGGACAAGAGTCGGTGTGGTCGCTACTGCTTGAGCTTCTTGCTCTTATCTTTGCTTCGAGACTCTCTCGAAGGATCTTTACTCTTATGAGAATGCTGTCCATGCTTGAGCTTCATAAACGCATGAGGTTTGCTGGGATCTTTCGGATCCATGAATGTCATCAGCACTTGACTGAGTTCCTTGAAATCGACCGGCTTCGTCATATAACTGTTGAAGCCCGCCTCAACGCACTTCTGGTAGACGTCTCCCAGGACATTCGCTGACAGGGCGATCACGGGCAGGTATGCATACTGGTTCTGCTTCTCCCATTGGCGGATCTCCTTGCACGTCTGGTAGCCATCCTTGTTCGGCATGTGAAGGTCGCAAAGAATGATGGAGTAGTGGTTTGGTGGATTGGCGAATACCTTCTCGGTGCACTGGACCCCGTCCATAACGGTGTCCACTTTGATAGAGACCTTCGATAGGAATTTCAGAATAACCATTTGGTTGACTTTGTTGTCTTCCACGAGCAGAACACGCTTATCCTTGTTGCCGAGCCGGCGAGCGAGCTCCTCGAAAACCTGCTTTTGGTTGACTGCAACTTGCTGAGCGCTGTCTTGATTGCGATCCAAGCTCATTTCGCGTTCTTTCTGGGGGTCGAATATCAACCCAAATCGGGATGGCTTGAGGGGTTTGAATACTACTCGCAGCTTGCGGTCGGCGACGAGCTGGTCGTAGTTGTGACGCGGGGCTTGTTCCATGATCTTCCGTCTCTGTGCGAGATCTGTGATGAGCACGATCGATGTTGTCGGATTATCAGCTGCAAGGACCTGGTCCATCAAGGAGACAATCTCGCCAACGTCCTGGAGCACGACAACAATGTGCGTAAAGATGACAGGATCTGGGCCCGTGAGAAGCTTCTCACAGTCCTCGAGACTCTCACGCGCTGTGATCTGATGCGGCACATTTCCAGGCAGAGTTTTATCGATGTGCTGAACAGTCGCCTCCCGACTGTACTTGAGTGGCGCTATAACCAAGATGGAAAACATCGGAGGAGGAGAGCCACTAGGTGGACGCAGTGTGGCCTTGTTAGCACTGGCCGCCACCGCATCAATCGACCTTGAAGGGAGACTGTCGGATCGAGCATGTGTAAGCTCATGTGATGGCAATGCGAGCTTGATCGAAGCGCCAGGCACCGCCGGCTCGTGAGTAAAGGATGAGGCCGAGGATCGCTCTGACCGCAAGCTCTCCGTGCGCGTTACAGACCGCAATGAAGGATCCGAACTAGCCGAGGAGACTGAAGGGGAATCCGTGCCTGCATCAGACGTGGGAGGATATTGCGGCGGTGTCTGCGTAACTTCACCTGCGAATTTTGGCGACAGCCTGGCGTTTGGATCCAGAGGTATGGACACAGCTGCTGGGCCAGGTGACATTGGCAAGACAGGTACAGCCACGGGGCTAACGCCTGGTGTTGGGATGGGTATTGGTGGCTTGTCATCTTCAGAAGGCAAGGTGGTTCTGATGTAGAACGTGAAGGTCGAACCCTTATCGGGCACACTTTTTGCGCTCATGTCACCCCCGTGCAACTGCGCGAGCTGTTTCGAAATGACCAGACCTGGAACGTGTAAAGTCAGCAACTATATTAATGCGGCCATTGGGCAACTTACCGAGCCCCGTCCCTCCGTGTTGCCGGGTGCTGCTGCCATCGATTTGACTGAAGCGCTTGAACAAAGAGTCCGCGTCTTTATCCGTGAAGCCCTGGCCGGTGTCCACTACATCGAACTTGATGAGCATTTCTTCCTTCAAAAGTCGGCCTTCAGCCTGATATGTGCTGCATCGGATGAAAACTTCGCCCTTCTGCGTGAACTTGATTGCATTTCCCACGACATTGAGCAGGATTTGTCGAATACGGAAGCGATCGCCTTTGATCTGAGGAGGAACGTCTTCATCAACAATGTAATTGAGCTCGAGGCCTTTGTCGATGGCCATTGCGGATGTCAAATCGTTCACTTCCTCAATCAGCGCGCGCACGTAGACCCAATCCATGTTGAGCTGGATCATCCCGGCCTCAGCTTTCGATAAATCCAGTATGTCGTTGATAAGGCCACGCAATCCCTCCGTACTCGCCCTTATGATATTGACATGTTCCATCTGCTCGGCGGTCAAACTGCTGTCAATGAGAAAATTGACCATACCAGTGATGCCGTTCAATGGAGTTCGGATCTCGTGCGACATGTTGCTCAAGAAGCGCGACTTGGCATCCATCGTGTTCTTCAAATCTCGCTCCAGGTCTTTATGGTCGTTGATGTCAGTGCAAGTACCATACCAGGTCTCCTCTTCGTCTTCGTGCTGAAGTAATGGTTCAGCGACCAGGACCCGGACAAGATGCCACCTGAACTCGCCATCTCTACTCTTGAGCCGAACCTCCGTCGAGTACGACGGTCGTCCATCAGGGTCTTTGGAGACTTTGAGAATACCGGACGTCGCCAGCTGGGACAATTTTCGTTGCGGAAGCTGCTGTATTGGAGAAGGTGAAGAGGAATCTGATGTGGAGTTCGAGGGTGGCTTCTCCGTCTCAGACGATCCGCTCGTAGAAATCTCGGAAGCGCTGACAGTCCGCCTGGGATCCATCGGCAACGTCGTGGGGACATTTGGCTCTCTGGTCTCCGCGTCAAAGGACGGCAGCTTGCACTTCACCAGATCTTCAGGATGCACGTGTTCCATGAACCCAGCGCCTAGTGCCTGCGCTTCAGTCTGTCCCGAATACTGCAACCATTGCGAGTTGCAAAATGTCACGCCGCGCGTCTTATTCACGGCGAACACAATCTGTGGGCTCGAATTTGCAAGCGCTCGATACTTCGCTTCTGACGCAGCGGTCTCTTGCTGTCGCGATGCATTGATTTCTGCAATCTGCTGCTCGTGAAAGTCCATCAGCGTACCAATCCAGTGCACTACCTTTTGTCTCTTGTCCTTCAGTGGTGCTGCGCGAACATAAAACCAACGGTAGCCACCGTCGAACCTCTTCAGCCGCACCTTTTGCTGCAGCTGTTGATTGGTCCTCAGCGATCGCTGCCATGCAGGAAGAAACTCGTGATGATCTTGAGGGTGAATGGCCGCCCAGGGATCCTGGAGCACTGTAGCAGGATCTTGCCCGCGATAAATGAGAAACTTCGAATTCACCCAGCTCAGATTTCCGGTCTCTGGTTGAGCTGTGAAGATTTGGACAGGAACGGAGTCAATGATGGTTCGCAATAGTCGTTCCGAGGGCGGAGGCATATCTTCAGAGTACGAGCCCTTGCGTCCATGTCCAGCCGCACGAACTTCCGCGGGCGTGGAAGCTTGCAAACCACCAAAAGTGGTCTCAAAATCTGCGCCGTAAGAGTGCAATAGCGAGTGCCCCTTGTTCTGCTGGGTTGCACTCGAAACCTGGGCATTTTGACTGGTCGCTTGGGAAGAGGCAGATTCCGTTGATCGAGGTGGTGTCGCTTCGCTGGTGGGTGGCAGGAGCGGCGATTTCCCTAGCTTGCCGGTGCTCGCCGCTCTGGCCTTTCGCTCCCCTTTAGACAAAGATGCTTCCTCTTGCGAGTCAGAGCTTTTGGATCCTGATTTCGCGGGGTTAGTCATCGTGTTGCTTGCGTTGCTTCCGCTCCGCTGTGTCGAGCGTTTCTTGGCATCAAAGTAATTGTCCACCATCTCAGAGCCCGTGAATGCGGGTGTGCCTCCACGAGAGCGAGATGCAGTCCACCCATGCGTGGCAGGATCCCAACCCGGAGTTCCTACAAGGGAACCGGATGGGCTGATACGAGATCTGCCCGAATAATCGGAAGGACTGGTTATGCTGCCACTAATTGAGCCTGGGACCTCTTCGAGCTCAGCATTGACAATGTCCTCCAGTGAAGCGGGTTCGATGGTCATGGGAGCGAAGTTTGCTCGTCCTCCACTCGTGGTTCGTCGATGGCGGATGTGAACAGCCTGCACATGGGTGGACGAGAATTGCTGAGCGTTCTGGAAGGACGTCGCTAGGTGGGGCCCCAGGAGTCGGAGAGCATTCACAAGATTTGCAGGATAGGGAACGGTGGCAGTCAGCAACGACAAGATGGCAATTGGTGCTTTTCTGTCGAACTGTGCAGTGTGGGTACGCTGCGAAGACGGCCGGGACTCCTGATTACTCGGTGTCATGCGCAGCGCCTGCATCGATTGCGACAAGGTGGGATGTATCAGCGGAATGTGTATTATTGTGCTGGCGTGATCTATGCCGATGGCCTCGACCTGGGCGTACTGCGAATAGTCTTTGGGGCTGACAGCAGGGTTGAATGACTCGTCAAGCAATTGATCGTCTGAAGCGAAGAACGGGTTGATTTCCTCGTCCGCTTGTATTGCAGGCGAGGGAGCGGGAGACTGAGTCCATGGAGAAGGGGGATGTTGCTCGTACTCATGATATCCCCAGTCAGGTTGCGACGTAGGCCCTCCCGTGCTCGACAGTATGGCAGAAGATGCCACGGCTGGACCGGAGCGAGACATTGAAGGCTGGTTGTCGTCATTCGAGTAGTCTCTCGTGATAGCGACGATCCTGCCGCGTTCGATGACCCGACAAACGCCCACCGGTTCGATCAACGGTTTTGATTCCCGATCGAGAGGACGAAGCGAGGAAAAGATCTCGGCATAAGGTCCGGCATCAGTAGAATCAGCAAGGCTGCTGAAATTTGGGTCATTGAGTGATTCTTGCCGCACGCTGTGCACAGAAGGGAAGCGCTTTGGAGGAATGTCGCTGAAACTGGCGGGAGGGGTTGTGCCTGCCGCATGTGTGACCATCCGCTGTGGTCCCTGAGGTCTGGCACGTGTCGGAGGATCATTCAAAATCCCAAGCACGTCTCGCACTTCACGTCCGTGCCCAGCATACGAATGCCGAGCTTCGAGACGAGGTCGCAGCCGTTCAGGATGCAATTTCTGTGGGCGCACATCACTGACAGCTTCATTGCTGGGCTCGCGGACTTTGATATCAGGTCTCGACAAACCAAGACCATGTGGCTGCTCCACAGCACTCGGGGGCACGAAATCTTCTCGCCCATTCATGCTGAAGGTGGCCTTTTGGCCCCACGGCACGTTCTCAATGTCGTTGGGATCAAGCGGCTGCACGAGAGACGCACGCTCGGCTTTGAAATTGTCGTGGAGGATGTTGGTCACTGTGGTCCACCACTGCTCAATTCCCGGTTCTGTATTCAATTGCAGCACGAGGTCATACAGATTCGGGGTGGGATAGCGTGGGTCTTCGTTTCCGTCGAGATGCATGCCAGGCGGCAGGAACACGCTATTTGCCGCGGACGTATCCCCACCAGAGATTACGCTGAAACTGGACCTTGCACCCGGGGTCTCACCTTCGCTCTGCTTTTGGTTCGTCACTGTGGGCGACAGCGCAGTGAATGGCTGATGGAACGTCTGCGACCATGATCGTGGCGTACCAGGCACGTACGGGAACGGGTATGAAGGTGT
>ANSM01005036.1:0-14081 GCA_000347735.1 Cercospora canescens BHU | reverse complement strand
GCGCATGCGGAGGAACGACACCGCCGTCGGCCATGTTAGAGACGGGATACAACGCACGACGCGTCGCGGGACCTGATATCAGCAGTGTCGCTGCATGCGAGGGCAGTGGTCGGCGGGCCGAATGGACATGCGATCGACGTTGACTAGATTGGAAGGGGGCGAAAAGGGTCGTCGGCCTTGTTGTGCTTCTGCTGCTGCTGCTGCTGCTGCAGTGAGCGATGGGGGGAGAAGGGGAGAGGACGGCGAGAGAGGCAGGCGCAATCGCTGCATGGCACGTCCGGGGCGTTGCGCGGAATACGGATTATGTACTGTACAGTATCAACACGCCCTCGATGAGGCTCGGTGAATCGTGTCGTGCCGTTGCAGGGCGACAGGACAGATGCTGGGACTGCGGCGGCGCGCCAAAGCTTTCCTCCAATCGAAACCCGCGTCACTCACTTTGAATCATTTCGCCTGGGATGTCATAAAAAAGGGCCACCGTCCTTCAATCCTGCCTGCCATCCGCTGTCACCGTTGCCGTTGGCACTGTTCTGTTGGCACGGCACCGCAACGAAGGCTGGCCCATCGGACGCAAGATGCCTGTCGTTCAGCCGGAAAAGCTGGTCAAACTCCAGCAGGCTGGCGACACGATCCGCAATGTGAGCAACGCCAGTACATGGTGTCGGCGTGGAAGGCTGGTGGCCAAGCTAACCCGCCACAGATATGCATTCTTGCTCACGTTGTGCGTCGCTTCGCCCTCCCGTTTCATCGCAAAAGTGTATTGACGAGTGCAGGACCACGGCAAAACTTCTCTGACGGACAGCCTCATCGCCACTAATGGCATCATATCGCCCAAACAGGCCGGTAAGGTCCGCTATCTGGACTCGAGGCCCGATGAACAGGAGCGAGGCATCACCATGGAATCCTCCGCCATATCCTTGTATTTTCCTCTTCTCCAGCGAAGTGCTCCTGACGCCGAGCCGGAGCAAAAGGAATACCTGATCAATCTCATTGACTCGCCCGGCCACATTGATTTCAGCTCCGAGGTGTCTACCGCGTCACGGCTTTGCGATGGCGCGATCGTGCTCGTAGATGCTGTCGAGGGCGTATGCTCCCAGACAGTCACAGTGCTGCGGCAAGTATGGACTGAAAAGTTGAAGCCTCTCCTAGTCATCAACAAAATGGATCGTCTCATAACGGAACTGAAGTTGAGCCCCGGCGAGGCGTACACCCATCTCTCGAAACTCCTCGAGCAGGTCAACGCGGTTGTCGGTAGCTTTGCCCTTGGCGAGCGCATGGAGGACGATCTGAAGTGGCGTGAGCGCATGGATGAGAAGGTGAGTGCTGCGGCAGCTGCGAAAGCTCGGGAGGACGATGCACGCAGCAGACAGGGCAGTCTCGCACAGGACGACAATGGTTATGTCACCGCCGATGCCTCGACAGAGTACGAGGAGAAGGATGACGAAGACATTTACTTCGAGCCAGAAAAGAACAATGTCATCTTTGCCACTGCTATCGATGGCTGGGCCTTCACCCCTCGACAATTTGCAGCATTGTATGAGAAGAAACTGGGCATAAAGCGGAATCTCTTGGAAAAGGTCCTTTGGGGCGATTTCTACCTGGACCCGAAATCTAAGCGGGTCTTGAGTTCCAAGCACCTCAAGCGTCGGAACTTGAAGCCCATGTTCGTGCAATTGGTGCTGGAACAGATTTGGGCAGTGTACGAAGCGACCACGGGCGGGCCGAACAACAGAGGCGATGAAGCCCTGCTCGAGAAGATCACCAAGAGTCTCGGCATCAAAATACCTGCACACATACTGAGGTCGAAGGACCCCAAGGCACTGCTATCTGCAGTGTTCACCAATTGGCTTCCACTTTCGACTGCTGTCCTCGTGTCCGTCATTATGGGTCTTCCTTCTCCCAGAACAGCTCAAGAAAACCGCATGCCAGCTTTGCTGGCACAATCGCCTGGCGCCGAGCACGTCGACGGCGAGATCAAAGAGGCGATGATTCATTCAGACGCAACCATCGGAAAGCCTATAGTAGCCTATGTCAGTAAGATGGTGTCGATACCAGAGACCGAATTGCCATCAAACAAGAGGCGTGGTGGTGCTTTGACAGCCGAGGAGGCTCGAGAGCTTGGGCGAAAGAAGAGGGCGGAAATCGCGCGTGCCCAGGCATTGGCGAACAGCGAGACCCATGTTGACAACGTCGCCGATGCTTTGAGCACAGCGGCGATTGGAGACGAGGATGCACTGGACGTACCGGCAGAAGACGACAATGCAAAGGACGATCCCGAGCATCTGATCGGATTTGCCCGTCTGCTTTCCGGGACATTGACAGTAGGCGACGAAGTATACGTCTTGCCGCCGAAATTCACTCCCGCACAACCGCAAGCCGAGCCACAGCCACGGAAAGTTACTGTCACCGCATTGTATTTGCTCATGGGACGCGGCCTCGAATCTTTGAGTGCTGTGCCCGCTGGCAACATTGTCGGTATCGCTGGAGTGGAAGGCGCGATCCTCAAGTCTGGCACAATCTGCTCGCAACTAGAGGGCGCGCCCAATTTGTCGTCCACCACGGCCATATCGACCAATGCCCCGATCGTGCGGGTGGCGCTTGAGCCAGCACATCCCGGAGATCTGGACAAGATGATCCGCGGCTTGCAATTGCTTGTCCAGGCCGATCCTGCCGTGTCTTACGAACAGCTTGAAAGTGGCGAGCACGTGATACTCACGGCCGGCGAACTGCACCTGGAACGATGTATGAAAGATCTCCAGGAGCGATTTGCGAAATGCGAAATACAAGCCGGCGAGGCAATGGTGCCTTATCGAGAGTCTATCGTCAAAGCCGAAGAGATGAAAGAGCCCGGCAACCCGACGCTTGGTCGAGGCAGAGTTGAAGGCATCACTTCCAGCAAGCAGTTGACGATTCGTCTTGCAGTACGGCCTCTCCCGGCACCGGTCACTGCTTTCCTTATCAAGCACACAGGTGCTGTCAAGCGGCTTTATTCGGAACGGAAGGCGCAAGAAGAGGAGCGGTCTGCTGCGGCCACCACCAACAACCATGAAAACCAGGATGCAGAGGCCAATGAGCAAGAAGTCGAGGCTGAAGAGAGCAATGCTGCCACGGACCAGGGTCTTTCACTGAGCGACTTCAAGCAACAGCTAAGTGCTGCTTTCATCGAGGAGAAGTCTGATCGTGAAATCTACAAGGACATCGTCGACAAGATTTCAGCATTCGGACCTCGACGCGTAGGGCCCAATGTTCTCATCGACAACACCGCAGCTGGCGTTTGTGGGAGATTCTTCCGTGAACACAATGATCAATCTCAGGCTCATGGGACATCAGCTCTTGCTGCTCTAGCCGACAAAATCACGTATGCCTTCCAGTTGGCGACCTATCAGGGACCACTGTGTCACGAACCAATGCAGGGCGTTGCGATATTCCTCGAGGACGTCAGCACGGAGCTTTCTGAAGATCAAATCTCTGCAAATATGGGCCGTCTCACCGGCGAAGTGCTCCGCACCGTCCGGGATTCTATTCGTCAGGGTTTCCTTGACTGGTCTCCACGCATCATGCTGGCAATGTATAGTTGCGAAATTCAAGCGTCGACGGAAGTGCTCAGCAAAGTGTACAATGTGATTGGACGCAGAAACGGGCGTATAGTGGACGAACAGATGTTGGAGTCAACGAACAACTTCACTGTGCTGTCGCTGCTACCAGTCGCGGAGTCGTTTGGTTTCTCAGACGAGATGCGGCAAAGGACGAGTGGTTTTGCAGCACCGCAATTGGTATTTGAGGGGTTTGAAATGATCGACGAGGACCCGTACTGGGTGCCTTACACGGAAGAACAACTCGAGGATTTGGGAGAGAAGGCTGATAAAGAGAACGTCGCACTGAAATATGTTGACAAGGTGAGGGCGAGAAAAGGTCTGGCAGTCAAGAAGAAGGTAGTCGAGGCGGCCGAGAAACAAAAGACGCTGAAGAGGTAGACAATACTAGGTCTCGAGGAGGTCTTAGTTGGCACGCCCGCTTTTTGACACAAAGCATAGTAGAAGGGACGGGAGAAAATGATTGCCTCGTCGTGTTGAATGCATTAACGGCAGCAGCGTTGTTTAGACGACTACAATTCTATCCAGAAACGCTCACGTATTGTGGCGCCGTAGTAGAAGAATATCAAAGGCGCTGGCGCAATCACCAATGCCAAGAACCCAAACACACTGATGCCCCAGCCGTACCCCAGCCCTTGGAAGAGTGAGGGCGCAAATACTGGAACGATTCCGCCTACCACTGCCCGGAACACAGCGCCAGCGGCGATAGCGGACGCGGCGTAAGACTCGAAGCAGTCAATGTAATAATTCGTTGTAGAGTTGAGTATAATGATTTGTCCAATGCCGTAAAAGTATGCCGCGATGATCGAGACGATCCAGTGTCTGTGGTCTGCTACACTCCATGCGAACATGAAAAGTGAAGTCGGGATGAGTAAGCTCCCTAGGTTGGCCAGTGGTAGTCTGTACTCCGGCACACCTTTGCCATCATTGCCAGCTGCGAGTCGATTGTAGACTGTGTCGATGCGTGGAACGACGAACCAGACGCAGGTCAGAAAACCCAGTCCGGGGCCAAGGTAGGCCAGACCAACTTGTTCTGTATTGAAACCATATTCGCCTTGGTAAATGGGCTGGAAATTGGTGTACAGCGAGTAGGTCGTGGCGAACAGAATAGCTTGGTATATGCTCATCGTGAGTACGATAGGTTGAATCAGAATCCGCAAAGGCCGTGTGAGAGAGTACCTCAGCTTTATGAGCAAGGGTCGTTGGTCTTCGCCGTCGTAACGGTACCGTTCGTGTGTCTTGTGTTCTTTCTCCAGTCGTGCCTTGCGCTGTGCCAAAATGACGGGAGCGTACGTCTCGCGGAGAAAGAAGAATCCGATAGCTGTGTTAGTGAAACACACGATGGTCAAGAACCAAAATATCCACCTCCAGGACAAACGGTGCACAATGATACCACCTATGGAGCCAGCCGCAGTATCAGCGCGTGCTTCAATTCAGAGAGTCCTGGTCACACGTACCAAACAGCGGACCAAGAGTCGGGCCCATCAAAGGACCCAGCAGATACCATCCAAAGATGCCAGCCCGCTGAGCAGGCTCAAAGAGGTCGCTAAGAGTTCCTCCGCCATTCGCGACCGATACACTCCCGAAAAAGCCCGACAGTGTTCTCATGGCGATCAGTGTGCCGATGTTTGGTGCCAGGGCAGAGGGTATCTGTAACAAGGTAAAGATTCCAAAGCACGTGAGGTACATTACTCTTCGACCAAACGTCTCTGACAGTGGTGCGTGCAATAGAGGCCCGATTCCGAGCATGACTACGAAACCGGTGGTGCAAGCGATGACGGAGTCGGTCGTTGTGTTGAGCCCATCTGCAATTTGTTCGATGCCAGGCGTGAACCTAAGAGTGTTCGGTAAGTATTGCGCTCAAGCATGTCTCTACCACAAGTACTGCATATATTGAGACAGTGTGACCGAGTAATTCATACATCGAGGATGCCAGTGGAGACAAAATGGCCATCGAAGCAATAGTGGCAACATTGAGCATCTTCCGCATGTAAGGCCAATTGCGTGGGTTTTCGGGATCGTGCTCGTGGAATGAGAGCAGCTCGCGGTCGTCCGATTCTTCCACAGCATTTCCATTTTGCAACAAGGGCTCTCTTTCGCCCAGATCTCTTCGCTGCGGTTGTGCATTGTTGGTCTTGTGCCCGCGGGCCTCAGTCTCTGCTGTTGAGCCCCTGCGTTCTGGCATTTCGACAAATGCCTGCGCTGTAATAAAGAGAGAACGAGAAGGAGGGCACGAGATGTGTCTGTCACTTACATGACCATCAGTTGTTACTGCAATACCTCAGTGTTCCGAATGCCGAGAGGGTACTCGAAGAAGCAGCGCGATGACGCGTGCTGGCAAGTCGCGAATTGTATTGAGCTCGGACCACTCCACAAATTTCTCGACCTCGCGTACTCTGACGGTGAGAGACATCACATGCGACATTGTACAAGCTCTTTCATGAAGTGTTCTCTACGTCTACCAGTCAGAAGCAAATATGTGCTGAGGACTTCTCCGATTCAACATAGAAGCTTCGGGATGACGTCCATTCGGGCGCAGACCGCTCGCCTACTGCTGGACCGCATCTCTCCTGAGGAGCAGGTCGCGCTGGTACGCGATTTGGCGAGGTCCCTCAAACTTGAAAGTGGAAAATCCGATCTCAGTTTTACCGCAACTCTACTACAGCTCAAGCCAGATGCAGAGGCCTCTAAGACGGTATTTGAGCACCTCGATTACCTTATCGAGCAGGGCGAGCTAGATCAAGTAGTTGCGGTATGTGCTGAGCACGAAGAGATGAACCGCTCGATAATCGCTCGTACCTGTACCCTCATTTCAGAGGCTGCAGATGCACTTCAGAATGCTCCGAGGGACTATTTCGTGGTGGCATCTGCGAATGCTCAACCTAGAACCACAGGAGGGTTGCATCAGGATGACCAGCACCTCGTCGGTGTTGTAAAGCGAACGATAAATTGCTTACGTCTGGCCAACCGCGTATCATTCCGTGGATGCAGTGACGATCGAAGTCAGATGCTGTTCAAATCTTGCCTGGTTCTTCTTGGCGCAGAGAATCGTGAGCTTCGAACACAAGCACAAGAAGTGCTATCATTCATCCTGTCAACATCAACGGTCCACACCAGCGTGGACCAAAACTGTATATGGATGCGAGTTCAAGATCTTATCCAATGTCCGGACAAAACCTATAAAGCGGTTGGATACTCCCTTTGGCTACGATGGGTCTCGAACGTAGCCGTGGTTGAAGGCAGCATCATCAAGCCGGCTTATTGGGAATGGATCATGAGCGGGCTCCGCGAAGGCGACAATGAGCGACGCAAAAGCTGCCTTCAAATCTTAAGGGCCTCCGTGGACGCCGCCAGCCGGAACGCTGATGCGTTACAATCCATCACTGTTCCATCAGCTCTTCAGCAATGTAAGTTATAGTGACTGTGCACTAATCATCGATTGCTCAGACACATCCGACTCCAGAGCAAGACACGAGCAGTGTTGCAGGTGAGTGTCGTGAACGCGGATTGCTAATCGAGATGCAGCACCGATAGTGATACAGAAACACTATGCGCGATACTGTACGGTTTTCGAGACTGTGGTGCTCAGTCGCTATTTGAACCAGGTACAAGAATGTGAGGCTGATTTAGACTTCCTCTGTTCGGACCAGTCTGCCGTTCAGCCTGTCTGGGTCTACACGTTGCTTTCCTGTGCATTAGACCAGAGAATGCAGGAGTCAAACAGAAAGCTTGTGGGACTCTGGGCGTTACGCGCCAATCCTCGTGTGGACGGCAAAAATGAATATCTCAATTTTCTACAAGAGTCGTTCTTGCCATGGGCTACGCTGGGTAACCTGTTTACGAGCAAACTGCGACGACAAAACGGCGTCGTTCTCTGTGAGCACGGCGACAGACTTTCCACTTTTGTTTCAGGTCTGCTCATCAATCATCCCGAGCTCTTTGATTCAGCCGTTGATGCCATCCTCGCCAGTATTTCTGGCAGATATGGGAACCGATTCTCGCAGGCGAAAGTGTACCTGATCAATGGCATTGCGAAAGCTGTCAACACAAATCCGTCGCTGGCTCTCAGCGATCTGCACTTGGAGAAAATATACGAAATTGCCACATGGGCAAATTTGACGGAAGTAGCAAGGGACTACGCCTTTGCGCAAGTGTGGCGCCTTTCCCACGACCGGCTACAGAAAAGGTC
Organism: Cercospora canescens BHU; assembly: GCA_000347735.1. Taxonomy (NCBI): domain Eukaryota; kingdom Fungi; phylum Ascomycota; class Dothideomycetes; order Mycosphaerellales; family Mycosphaerellaceae; genus Cercospora; species Cercospora canescens. Next base: position 6,299 of record ANSM01005036.1, on the reverse strand, counting down.
TTGCTCAACGAAATTTGTAAAAGAAGCAGATGCAAATTGGAAAAGCTTGGAAGAAAGGGCTAGCAAGATCCATCCGAAAGCTTCGGCTGAGCGCGACGGGTCGATCGCCGCCATGGCCCTGCCTCCATCAAATCGAGAGAAGAACGAGCAAAAGGCAGTCCGGAGGTGTCGTGCCTTCCTTAGCCGGCTAGAGGATAGTGGCGTACCCATGATGGTCGATGACGTGGAAGAAGAGCTGGACGACATCTGGAACGACCTTGAGTACCTGGAAATGCCGAAGGGGCTTCTTGCCATCATGGGCAAGGTCTTTCTACACCACAGCTTGGTCCGGGTTGCAGTACAGCCGGAGAATCAGAGGCTTGCTACTTTGATTGCGACCAAGACGAAGCGCTTGTTCCAGCTTGCGCAGCCTCGCTCATATATGCTGTTTCCATTGATTGCTCTCGTCAGAAACGTGGTGACGGCGATTCCTGAATCTGCGACTGCGTTACAGCTTTGCGATCTGATAGTGCACATAGCAGAGCACCCGCCCTCGGCGACTATCGATATACAGCTTGAGGAAGTATTGGTGCCGCTGATTTCAGAGATTAGCCCAAACTTGCGGCTATTCAACCGTGAGTTCTATTTTGGACCACCGGAGAGCAGAGGCTTTGCAACGCTTCTAGATCTCGTCGGCCGAGTGGGTGCCATCCGTGCTGAGCTACCGCGACAGATCTTCGATGAACTATTCCAGCCATGGTTGACACAAAAAGTCCCACCGAACGTGGTGAGCCAGTGGAAAACGATATTGGAGCTGCAAGTCATGCTGCTGTGCTGTGAGCAATTCGTCCCTTCCACCGATAGCACGGAAGCGAGACGAATTCTGAACGACATACAATACGTCCTTTCGATCGAGCCTCTGCCACGGTATCGATACCTGCTCGAGTGGATTGTTGCTCGAATCTACATACACCATCCCGAGTTACGAGATGTCATTTTCAAAGAACTGCGGGCAAAGGATCATCACGCCAATCCGAAATTCTTGGCTTCATTGATGAAAATTGGCGTGAGAGTTGCGAAAGCCAAGGGAGCCGATGAACAGTTCGCATTGCAATTGGCAACGCTGTTCGTCCCTCTCGCTGCTTCGTCCAAAGTCGTCATTCGACACGAAGCACAGTGGCAGGTTCCTATCCTTCTGGATCACGTGCGTCAGATGCAGATCGATGCCATCACGAGCAACAAGGCTTTCGAGGCCCTGGATGAGTTTATTCGCAGCCTGGAGGTATACGGTGATCCACCACTCGAGCGACAAATTTGTGTCTTTGACCCAATCAACGACCACAATCTTGCTCACTTGGTCGAGGGTCATTGGCACGATCTGGACGACACCGAGCAGCGCATGTGCTCTCGGGCAGATTTTATGGCACTATACGAAGAGGATGATCCGTCTGGAACACTTCCGCCTTCATGCATACCGCTGGGCGATCCGGTTCCAGCTCGCCCGGCTCACTTAGATCGAAATGGCGAATCACCAGCCTCGATCGACCATGACCGGCGCCTGTTGCAGAACATAGATCAAATATCTCGGTCCTTTAACGCCGGTCCGGTCTCTGCTACAGCTCTCCAAACCAAGGGAGGAGCGTATCTCGAGTCAACACGAAAACGCCATCATGATCTGTTCGTGGTCGCTTCCCTTGTGGATAATCCGTACAATCTGGGTGGACTGTCACGCGTTAGTGAAATCTTCGGTGCAGGAGGGCTCTATCTCGACAATCCTCGCGTGACATCAAACAAAGACTTTACGTCCACTGCTGTGTCTTCCCACTATCACCTGGCGATCAACGCGCTTGCCCCAGCAGATATTCAGAAGTTCTTGGCCAGAAAGAGGAGAGAGGAGGGCTATAGTGTGGTGGGTATCGAGCAGACGGACAGATCGGTGATGCTCGGATCGAACGAGTGCGTACTGGCAGAGAAGTGCCTTTTGGTGATGGGGTCGGAGCGCGAAGGCATTCCGGCACTGATCTTGTCGGAATGTGACATGCTGGTGGAAATCCCGCAGGTGGGCATCACGAGAAGTCTCAATGTTCAGACTGCCGCCGGCATTGTGCTCTGTGAATATGCAAGGCAGCATAATTCACGGCTCAAGTAGAACAACTCAGCCGAAAAGGTGTTCCTCGTGACAGAGAAATGGAACCGCATGCATGCGGATTCATGTGGCCTGCATGCCTCACGCGCCTTCATCGGGCCGTCCTAGCTAAACGAAAGCGCGGTTGCTCGTTGTGAATTACGGCCCCGTCTGTGCATGCGAAATGCGAAGCAACCCATACAAGGCGCTGGTCATTCGTGGAGCCCGGCGGGATGGCACCAACTAATTTAGAGCACAAAGGATGCACGGAGCTTGGAGATGCCGTCCAAGCGTGGACTGCAAGGATCACGGCCACCTTGAGAACAATTGGGGCGCTCCATCGAGATTCGGAGGCAGCTGAGCCGGGATCTCCCTCCCAGTGCTTCTGCGATGGTAGAAACGAAAGGGCCGGAGCCGGGGCTAGGAGCGCATGAGGCCTAGAAATGCTTTGCGCTGGCTCGAAGGTAGACGAGAGGGCCGAGACCAGAGGTGTGCTGGACGCCACTTCCACTCTACTTGTCTTGATTGACTGGGAAGGTTGTGGTGAACAGCCGAAACATGTCGATGGTGAGTTCCAGCAGGATAGTCTAGGCCTTTTCGCGAGCTGGACCTCTTGCTCGACCGGTTCGGCTGAATCTTGCCAAGAAATCGCCCGACGTGCAGTCAGCTCGCACCTGTTCGGTATGAGACGGAAGACGATGGTGCTCTGCAGAGGCAATGAGAAGGGTTCTTCTGTTCAAGCTGATGAGGTGCTTGTGCCACGGCTGACCGACACGCGTGCTCTCATTGGCAGGCAACGACAGTCCCACGACAGCTCGTCTCCGCTTGATCGGAATCTCGGCTCCCACGCTTGCCCAAGTCATTCGCAGCGAATGGCGTGAGCGACGACGGCATTGCGGTTTTGGGAATTAGAGTTGCCGGGTTCGCCATCGATGGCGGGGAAACAGGCTGAGTGGTCTCGACCCCTACTGCCAAACCGGACCTCACCTTGGCCTCGTGGTGCTGCGAAGTTTCAGCAGCTGTATACCTAGTCGCAACGCACTGCTGCTCTCCCGGTAAATGCGGCTCTCGTCCACCGTCACCACCACCTTTGCCGTACCGTCACCAGCGCCCGAGTCGAGCGAGTATGCACGCCGAGGAGACTTCTATCGTCAGTCCTCCAGGCGCGACGCCTGCGCTGCGAGGGAAGCTCAAACAGAGGCGGTCCAGGAAAGCCTGTCAACACTGCCATACGCGTACGGCCCAGTCTCCTCCCTGCCCGCAGCGTCCACTGATCGAAATACTCGCGCAGGCAAGATTCGATGCAACGTGCTGGAGAGTGGCACGCCCTGCTCCAACTGCGTCGATGCCGGCACGAACTGTGTCATCAGGCGCAGGAAGAACCAACGGTCAGTCCTGCCGCCTGTTTTCGGGCCTTTGAATGTACCATGCTGATCTCGGCCCAGGCGCGACAGCACTCCGCCTCACGAGGCGCAACAAGCGGCTGTCCTGGATCAGCAGTCGCACAGTTGGAGAGTCCCGACGCCATCGGCAACGCCTTCAGCAACGAGCATCCCCACAACCTGGATCCATAACACGACACTGGATCGCCGGCCCAGCGTGGCGAGGGTCCACTCCGATCAGAACGGCTATTCCGTGCAGACTCACTCGCAATCGTCGGGCTCCCCGAACACGGGCGATGGTCAACTGTGGCAGGAACTGCAGCCCAGCAACTTTGCGTGGGACCCGAGCGTAGTCGAAGCATCGTCGGCAAGTTGTGACTTCAGTCACTTGACCGATCTCGATGATATCTTTGCCTTCACAGGCAACTCATTCATGCCTGCCATCCCAACTCCTGGACAGGACTTCCCGCTGCCACAGACCTATCCTCCGCAGCACCTGAGTCCCACTCCGATCCTTCCGGCTCCCAATGGAATGCCACTCAATGGCAATTCTCACATTCCACCCCGAAGGACATCGACTGTGCAGATCCCAGGACTCAATCCCCGCGATCAGGAATACCTGCGAGTGGAAGGATGCTTCGAACTGTTGCCGCCCCACGTGCTGAAGCCGATGATGCGCATGTATTTTCGCATGGTACATCCAAATCTGCCCATAGTAGCTGAAGACCAATTCTGGTCACTATGGAACGGCGACGAGTTCCGCGTTAGCGACTTTTCTTTCCTCTTGCTAAGGGCGATGGTATTCGCAGCCACTTCCGTAAGCACCTTCCCTACCGACCCCCGATCTAGCTGACCTCTTCGCAGTACACCGAACTGGAAACTTTGTCCAGCGTTGGCTTCGTAAGCAAACGAGAAGCAAGGAATACTCATTATCGCCACGCCAAGGTACGCATCACGCCTCATCGACGCAACTGTCGCTGACTTTCTACCAGCTGCTCTTCGATTTCGGCATCGAACGTGACCCAGTGGCAAATGCACAGGCATGCTTGCTGCTATCATACAACGCGCCGAATTACAACCTCCTCCGACTGAACACGTATTGGGTGACAAATGCCATTCGATTCGCAAAAATTGTCAGGGCCGATTCCTATTACCGCATCAAAGATCCGGTGCGGGCAAGATTGCTCAAGCGATTATGGTGGGGTGTCATCTCCCGAGACCGCATTCTGTCGCTTGGCCTACGAAGGTCTATACAAGCTCCGCTGACCAACGACTGGGAGACCGAGAAGCACCTGTTGACTGTAGATGATTTCCGTTCAGAACTTGGCTCTTCCCCAGTACACGATACCGAGACGCAGCTCCGCATCTTCGAAATGATCGGCACAACATGCCGTCTCATGCAATGCCTCTCACATGCGAGCCGCATCCTGTACACGCATGAGCGTTTAGATGATCGTCTCGAATTCGCCTCACGGTCTCTACAAGCGGTAGTCGCGGACATTCAGCAAGCCTTGGAATCCCTCAGGCATTGGCACGACCAAGCGATTCGCACATTTCCCTTTCCCATAAGTCTGGACGATGCCCACGAAACGATCTGCGTGTATGCAAATATGATGTTCTCGTATCACGCGTCTGCGGTGTTTGGCCTCAACACTTACCTCCTCTTATTACGCGAAGTCTTTCCAACTTCACACTCGCTCTTCTCGATTGAAGAGGCCCGGGAGGCTATGGAGGTGGCGCACAACGACGTGTCCAGACGGACACAGGAGCTCGTGCAAGTGCGATTGGTCAAATACTTGCCCATCAGCGCCTCCGCCGTTCTGGCTTTGCCACTAATTCTCCAGGCCATCAATGTCGCGGCAGCGCGAGGATCAGGAATGGAGGCCGTGGAAATTCGTCGTCTGGATGTTTTCACGCGCACACTCAAGTCCCAACAACAAAATTTTGACGGCTCCGATTTCTGCGCAGACGTCCTAGCCAACATCGTAGCGTACGCACAGGACGACGCCAAATTCGTGAATTCCATGACGGCGTGGAGAGACGATCGGAAAGATATGAATGGAAATGGCGGAATTCCGGGATCGCAAGGACAAGCGAAGCTGAAGCTGGATTGGGGGAATTTGGTCTTCAAACGGCCACGGCTGTTCTTGCGATTGGTACTTTACATTGACTTGGCGCTGTCGGTTGGTGGACCACCTGCGGATGAAGATTTCCCAGCTGAGCTGCAGAGATCGGCAGCTTGATGGGAAGGAAGGATAGCATAGCATCGGACATTCAATCGAACAGTTTCGAGCATTGGCTCAAAGAAAAAACCCGGTGCTTCGATAGAACACATTGGTGAAGTCGCCCGTAAATCAGTCAAATTTTCAGGCTAACAAGGGTTGAATCTGTTGGTACACCATTTGAGGCCCATCGTCCCCGCCGACCCAGACATGGGCTCTGTACGAGCGGGTAAGGGGAGAAACAAAGAAACAGCACCGAGCGAGAGATAGTAACGCGGAGGGTAGTGTCCAGAGGCCAGATAAGTTGTGGACACTGGTGTGGTTCTTTGTTCGAACAAACGGAATTACTCAATAGTAAGCAGTGCTGTGTTTCCCCAATGTTATGATGCAGTGAATACGCTCCAAGCACCTTCCTTGCTGCATCGACCCTCGAGTGCGCAACTGCGCCATCTCATTCCTCATTTCAGCATGTGTAAATCGTCCTCCGTTCAGTGCGTGTTGGGACGTCCTGGGCATCTCATGGCCGAGGTGACGCCAATCCACCGCCTCATCGAGGCGCGTGGTCATGCGCGACAGGGTGGTCCAGCCTCT
>ANSM01005009.1:0-22675 GCA_000347735.1 Cercospora canescens BHU | reverse complement strand
TGCCTGCAGCATAGAATCCATAGTGGTAGTGTAATTAATAACTGAATTAATTGAGAAACGCTAGAAACTGTAGGTTTACGCGGGTCTGTGGGTCACGTTGGGGCCACTTCTACCGAGCGCGCTCAAATCCTCCTCAACTTTGAAGAGTTAGACGAGCAAGGCCGGGAAAAGGACATGGACAACCCATTCGTACAGCCGGACACGGTCAGAGTACTACTCGCATCGTCTCGCATTGCCGCCGAGGGCCTGAACCTCAAAAAGGCCTCGTACGGATTCTTTATGGGATATCACTGGAACCCATACGTCGAGATTCAGGCATACCACCGAGTATACCGCATTGGCCAGACCCGCGAAGTCCGGGTCTACTGGGTCTTTGCCGAATTGTCGATCCACGAGCGTGTACGCCGTCTGCAGATTGCGAAACTCGCCAAAGTGGTGTCGGTCATAACAGACGAGCGACTCAGGGACAATTCCGACAGGATCGCAGCGATTACGCCAAACGACTTGCGCCTCCTAATCGATAGAAACGGAGATTTCGAAGATGAAGGCGACGACGACTACGACGAATATAAAGAGCAGCCACCGAAGCGTAACAAGTATAGTTCATTGGGGGAGGAGAGCCACTCCGACTCGATGGGTGGCTTTGTAGTTAGAAGGTGACGAAGTAGAGCATAAAGACGACGAAGCTTACGAGGAGTGGAGGAACCGAAAGCCGTAAATAGCTGCGATCGGATCCCATCGTAGATTACACATGTAGATGTGCGCAAAGGACAGTCTTAAGACGAAAATGTGAATGTTGAAGTCCCGCTTCACTTCGACCCGTACGTATCAGGCAGTCACGTACTAGCGTGGTCTTGGCACGCGACGAACATATCCTCTCTTTCACCAAATCTGTTCTGCACATCGGCCACACAGACGAATACACTTTGAGCTAAATAATATGGCGACCATCAAGCCGTTCGACTTCAGCGCGGCTGCGGCCGCTTATCAAGCGGAAACGAAAGATTCGGCATCGCCCTCCGGGTTAAAGAAAGGCGATCAAGGGGAGAGCACCACTTCAGCCAAGCTGCGCGAGCAAAAAGAGAAGCGGCAGCAGTATGTAATGGGCAGTGGCCGTTTCTAGCGCATGCACTAATAATTATACAGCGAAGAGCGGACAGTCGCCCTTCTTGAGAGCGTCCAACGCCTCTATCGCGGGCATGAGGCCATGAAGAATCTCACGCACGTACTCGATGGCCTACACACGGGCATCGCGAACAGACAACATGATATGCTCGAAATTTTGAACAAGACCCTGTGAGTCTTTCTTTCGGGAACAGTGCACGAGCCAGCGCTAATCAGACAGCAGATACGGCATGTTCCCCAAGTTTGCTATCAGTGAGATAAAAATCGATTCATTTGAGTCCCAAATCAACAAACTCCATGCCAACACGACTCCATACGAGGCAGAGACGGCCATGAACGGTTTGCAGAGTTCAGTGCTCCTCAAGTTTGCTGCACCAGTGGAAAAAGCACGCCGCGAGCTCGGAGATTCAGGCGCAATCGCATACGCCACGATGTCTGAATGCGCCGATCTTCTTTACGGCGAGAACGAAAACCAGACCAGACAACTCATCAACATGGACATTGGCAAGACTGAGGCTAACGTATCATCGACTCGTCTCGCTATTGCGAAGTGCGCGGCAGACGCCTTCAATGCGGCCCATCGCGTCCTCCAAGCACTGCGAGATGTGTTCGAGAAGCTCCGCGGCGACGCGAGCAAGAATTGCGACCACGGACAGCTTACAGCTTACGCCATTCGAGACGACCGCACAGAGCAATGGGAGCACATCGCTGCACTCATCGTACCCCTCCTCTCGGTCAAGGAACGGAATATGCTCATCTATGAGTCTTACCAAGAATCCTGGCGACGTATCGAAGCATCCATGATCTTTTTGATTGCCAACGAAGAAATTGGCTGGGTCCAGCAGGCCTACGAAGTAATTGACGTCAAAATGCGTGCGAAGTTGTGCTAGCACTTTCCGCGCCGCATCGTTGAGAGTCTAGAGGGATAGGCGCTGAGCAGATATCTGGGTGCATTGCCCGAAACAGACCATGACCGATTGTTTTTAGCGGGATAAGCTGAAGCGTTACATAGGACATACTGCCTTCTCCATTTGGAAGGCTCTCAAATGAAATGATGACAATTAACTCGTGATATTATCTGCCTCGTTGATCACCTCTGGTTGAATTTACCACACGCTAGGTCATGGCAATCGGAATATCCGATCCGGCTGGTCTTACCGTCAAGACAGACTACTTGCTCTTTAAAGACACGGAACGCTGCTGGTTCGTCGAGATAAGTACTCTTGTACACCTTCCCTCGCCTTCTCGACTATGCAGATAACGGGAGCGCTATCATTGGCCATCCTTAGCTACCATCGACGCGCATTCCCTGCGTTCCCCACGACTGACCCCGCACAATCTCACCCAAATGGTCAGACCGTGCAGCGCTAACAAAGCCGGACGACGATTGTACGATACTAAGTGCGCAACGTTAGCTCTTGAGGTAGGCGAACCGAGATAGGGGCCAGGCCAAACATCCCTCTTCACTATGTGCGAGCAATTACGACCGAGAAAGAACAAGATAGCTCCGGAACATGACGACTGCTTCCGCCGACTTGAAGTTGCTAACTTGCACATGAAGGTGTAACGTACTGAGATCTTGGGTAGCGTCAGTGGTGGTGGTGGAATCATATGTGTGTCGTGATAGCAACTGCGTCTGCGATCGCTGACAGGCCGTTTGCGCGGAGACGGGTGTACATTGGATATATGACCGTTCTCTACGTTTCATATCAGCAGGCAGGATAAAAGGCTCCGTGCCTCGCGCAGATTGCGCGGTGTTTACGTTCAGCTTGACAAGCGCCAACGCAGGCGTATTTGCCTCCTCCTATTTCGCACGACACGATATCATTACACCCGACACGAATGCCTTACAAATTCATTGAAATCATCTCATAACCAACTAAAGCCATCATGTCGGACCATGCGGATGATCCCAAGTATGAATTAGAGCCGGCTACAACCAGCGCGTCCGATGCAAGGCGGTTGGCAGAACTGGGCTTGACTCAGGAACTGGAGAGAAACTTTAGCCTGCCTTCTCTGGTTGCTCTATGTCTCTGCCTGATGGGAACCTGGGAAGCAGTCTCTGCAATTATCGTTCAAGCACTCCAGAGTGGAGGCGGGCCTGTCCTGTTCTACAACTCGTAAGATGCGATGGTGCTGGATCAGATACCCTCATGAGACTGATTAGTGACGCAGTATAATTACATTCATCTTTTCCATTGCTATCGGCGCGTCTCTAGCAGAGATTGCGTCCATTTATCCGACTGCTGGCGGTCTGTGCCTTGGGACCAGAGATTGCAGGAGAGCTTCGACTGACAGTGTTGTGTACAGGTCAGTATCACTGGGTCACGGCCATGTCTCCAGCTCGCGGACGACACGTTGCATCCTGGACTACGGGCTGGGTTTCAATCGGCGCTCAAATGATGCTGGCTGCGTCCGGAGCGTTTGGACCAGCTGGCATGATCCAAGGACTGATCAAGCTGAATAATATGGACGATTACAATCCCAAGAGATGGCACGCTGTGCTAATATACTGGGCCCTCTTGTTTTACAGCGCACTGACAAACATATTCGGTGATCGGATTCTGCCCACCGTCAACATCGTCGCTGGTACTGTCCACGTTGGAGGTTTCATCGGAATCACCACAGCCCTGGCAGTCAAGTCGACCAAACGCTCCGCAGATTTTGTCTTTGTCAACCTGCAGAACTCTTCTGGTTGGAACCAAGGAGTTGCGTGGCTGGTAGGAATCACCAGTGCGGTATATGCTTTCCTGGGATACGACGCTGCTGCTCACTTGGCCGAAGAGCTTCCTCACGCAGCTCGACGCGTTCCCAAGGCCATGATGGGAGCCATCATCGCAAACGGCTTTATGGGCTTGGGATATGTCATTGTCATCCTTTTCTCCATGGGATCCTTGGACCGAATTCTTGCAACGCCTACCGGACAGCCTTTCATCCAGGTCTACGCCGATGCCGCCAAGACTGTCGGGGCGTCCATCATGACGGTATTTCCCATGATCAGTGGCACAATGGCATGCGTGGCAGCTACCACATCCTGTTCGCGTACACTCTGGTCCTTTGCTCGCGATAAAGGCGTGCCTTTCTCGTCCTACTTTGCGCATATCGATAAAAGGAACAAAGTGCCAACTCGAGCCATTGTTTTGATCACCATTATCAACGCCCTGGTTGGACTCATTTACATTGGAAATCCTCGGGCATACAATGCTTTCTTCCAAATGGCCATCATGGGGACATATGCGTCCTACTTCCCGCCAACATTCCTCATGCTGTTAAAGAGCCGGCAGGAGTTTAGCCCAAGTGATTAAGGGCCGTTCGAGCTCAACAAAATCGTGGGCATTGCGGCAAACGCAGCAAGTTTGATATTTTCGCTGCTGGTCATCGTATTCTCCGCCTTCCCGACTAGCATGCCTGTCACCTCTACGAATATGAATTACAGCTGCGTAGTTATGGGTGGTTGGACGTTGGTGGGCCTGGCATATTTCTACCTTCGAGGTAACAATAACTTTATCATGCCTATAGTGCAGCAAAACACAGTGACCATCATTGGCATGGCTGCCCCGCACGAGCTGGAAGAGTGGGGAAAGTCCGATAGATCTGTTAAAGTAGAATGAAAGGCGGTGTTGGTCCCGTCCTTGATCGTGCAATTTGGGCGCCAGACAGAAATCAGGGCCATCTCACCCGCCAGATATCGCTCTCCCTTTCAGAATTGTAGCTCTTTCATTGCTAGGTAGCATCACTCCGAGTTGAGTGATGCCGCAGACCATACGACTTTGACCGTCTGTTTAGAAGCCTGTTCCACAGCACCACTGGACCGTTTCCAGATACAAAGTTTGTCATCAACGTGATAACTGTGGTCGTTCTCTCTTCTCTCCCTATCTTCCCCTGGAGGTCCTCTTGTGCGCCATCAATTTCCATCACTTGTTTAGAGTATGTCTGCTGACCATGTATTCTCATCAAACCAGCGCTCGAACTCCAAATCAAAGTTTGGATCCAGCTCGGTGTTGGCATTCACCTGGGAGTCGTTGAAAAATGTCCCACCATCCCATTGTGAACGGGCTGTGAGACTATCGCGAAACGGTGTGTTCGCTGCCGCACTGACGAAGACGGCAGCAGGCTCGAATGTCTTGCCTGACGATGAACAAGGTCCTTGGTGCGCGTGTCAGCGATAGCTGTCGGTTGGTCATAGTTTCAACATACTCCACTCATCTAGCTTCTGTGACAGATACTCGAGATAATGTACACATCGGTCCAAAGGTCGGTTGTCCCTGTCCAGCATTTGTAAAGCTTCGGTTGCTTGGCCGACAAGCTGTCGTGCAAGCTCCAGAGTCACAATGCTGTCGGTTGGCTCCGGCGACTCTGGTAACGGTATCAGTACAGCGGCGAAGATCACTAGAGCTGCGTTGAAGACTGTAGTATCTGTCAGCACAACAAAAACAACGCGTACGTGGTGGGCAGATACCATAGTAAAGACTAAATCACCATGCACCGAGGAAGCCTCTACCGAGCGATGAACATTTGAGAACGCCATGAACCAAAACGATCATCTCCTGTGCAAGCGATATCGAGTTACGACACAGATTTCGCTGCATTCTGCAGAATGGAACGCTCATCTGCAAAGCCTGTGCATCTTTGGTGAGCACTCGAACTACTATGACTCGGTGCACAAGCAGTTGTGTATGGAGATATCGCAAGGTGAGGATAATCCGATATCGTTCGAGCCGGATTGCGGTACTATCAATCCTGGGCAGGTCTGCGGCGGAGAGAATCCCAATTTCCGTAGGTAAAGATGAGCTCCATTCGTTCAGTTGCTGCTGCAGTTGAAACGTGTGCGTGAGGATACTTGCATCGTTAAATTCATCGCAACCCAGATTGTGGCCATACAATTGTCCGATAACCTTCCATAGAATCTTGTACAACGTTCTGTGTCCTGTGAACAAATAGTCCTATCCCTGCGAGAGAGCTGGGAGTTCCTGGTACTCACATCGTCGCTCCATAAAACGCCACTCCTTCTATGCCAGCGTGGTCGCCAGGAAACGGCATAGATAGGCTCAAACGGACATAATTATCGGGGATTGCGCACGGCCGACCAAGATTCATGCTCAAGTGCCTTCGGGAATCAGTCGGAGGTCGTTGCGACATAGTGCAAAAGGAAGACTCGCCGATCAAGAAGCACACATCCAAACCACGTTCGCTTTCCCATCTCTCGCTCGACCTCTGGTAGTTTCCGCAGGGCTTCGCTAGAATGAATACCAATTGACATCGCTGTTCGGATCGCTAGGCCGTGCATTGTCCATGTTTGTCGAGACTCTTGAGTACCCTGCAGATATTGACTGGAGAGTAAGAGGAACTGAACTAAGTTGTCGTTAGCTTGTCAGAAGAGGATCAAAAGTGAGAATTGACGCACCTGTTTCAAGGCTTGTGCCACGAAAGAGCCGATTCCGACATAGGTGCTGGGCTCGCGCATAGAATCTGTCGCAACTAGAACCTGTTGAAGCACCGGAGCGTCGGCCACTCTGGCACCAAGACGCCATGGCCAAAATCATGTTCAGAAGTCCCAGGAACATTCGACGAGCGCTTAATCTAAAATTAAGCCTTTTTAGGCTATAATAGGTGTCCATGAATATCGCCTCGGGAATGTACGGGAATAGAGCACCAGTGTTGGCGAAGTACTGGCGGATGAGCGCTTCAGTCTCGCCGTGCGGAGGAAGCTGACTCTCAGAGCTCCATTGAAGTGGTCGAGGACTTTTCTGGTTTGCATCAGGCGATGGCACTTGTTTTGAAGCAACGCTGAAGAAGTTCGCAGCAACACTTTCATCCGGTAAATTCATATTGGCATGGTTTGATGCCCTAGTTCGAGCCAGGGCTTGGAAGATCGTCCTCATGAAAGCAATATTTGAGGTCGGGCCTGGACGTGTCAGAGAAGGAGTCAACTTGTGCCCTGTGGAGAGATGTGATACCGAAATAGCTCCTGGCATGATCGTCCAACAAGGATATTGCCATACCGTCGGTGTCTGCATGATCGTCCTCGACATCATTCTCACGCTCGTGATCATCTGATAAAATACGAGTCGTTGGAGTGGCATTTTCAGTCGTGGTATTGTCGTCACGCAGTCCTTCATCAATCGCTACCCGTCGATTTGCGCGCACTTCAGCCTCCAGAGCATCCACTCTGGCTTCCAATGCTGCAAATATGCTGCGGGGAATTAGTTCAATGATACGAAATCAGCGGAATGTCTCACTCTTTGGCAATGATGACGTTAGAAGAGGAAGCTGGCACTTCGTACGAGCAATCGAACCCCATACGCTCGCATAAGCCGCATTTAGGACGTTTTCCGTTGCACTAGTTCGGATCAATGACATGTTTTCTACTTGCCCCAGAGCTCTCACCCTTGATTTACGTATGCGACAAGCGCTACAAGCCAATGCTATACGGCGGCGTTTCATTCCGGAGCTACTACCATCTTGGTTGCGGTGTTGGTCACTCGGGCTATCATGGTCATCGACAGTTCGATCAGGCGTGCTGCGTGTCATTGAAGTGATTGTACAATATTGAAGCGAACCCAAATTATCAGACGAGAGAAGAATTGCTTGGAGGCTTTTAACTTGATTGATGTATCTCGACTCCAATAGTATCTTTCTGCCCGACTGACCAAAGTGATCCGTTTTAGCAAGACGCGTCGCCTAGCTCACGGGTCAGTTCCGACCGCCTTCCGCCCCTCCTTGACAACCACTACCAAGCTCGGACTTCAATTCGATAAGTCCGACACAGCATTAGATGATGCTGAAATGAATTATTCGAATTCAACGCCATTCTCCAATGTACCAATCTCGCTGATGTGCACCTTCATATTAGTCCCTGGAACTAGATATCTAGGCGGTTTAAGTTTGTCGCCCACTCCTAAAGTCGCACTTCAGTCAATTCGCTCAGAGAGTTGGGTTTGAGACGTAAGTACTAACCTCCAGGCGTGCCAGTCATTATGACAGTTCCTTTCTGCAATGTTGTACCGATCGAAAGATATGAGATCAGATAGGGAACGCTGAACAGCAGATCGTCGACGCCAGAGTTTTGACGAAGCTCGCCGTCCACAATAGTCTTGAGATGCAATCTCGAAGGATCCGGAACCAATCGAGAGTTGACCAGAGCCGGCCCCAGTGGAGCGAATCCATCGAAGCCTTTGGAAAAGCCCCATTGCGGAACTGGACCAGCAATTTTCGGGTCTCTTTGTAGTTTTCTGGTTGAAATGTCGTTTCCCACAGTGTACGCCGCAATGTACTGCAGGGCCTCGCTTTCCTTTACGTTCTTTGCGTCTCTGCCAATTACGACGCACTATAAGATCGTTAGTGAAGTCTTGACGCCTCAAAATTGACATCGACTCACAAGTTCGCCCTCATAATCGGCCTGGTCGTCTTGTGCGATCTTGGGGATCACAACATTGGCTTTGTGGTCCAGTACCGCAGGAGGCGCTTTCACGAACTGGAATGGAAAGGGTGGAGGGGCTCTGCCTGTCTCCTTGACTGCGAATTTAACTCATTATTAGCCTTGGAACTGACTCATTCAATTGAATATCTTACTGTGTGTGGCGTAGTTCAGTCCGATGCAGCGAAGAAGAGGAACATCCGACTGTGCCAGTGGCCCCAGGAGCTTTAAGACTGTTGCCACCTCATCGGTAACACGTGTCTTTCCGGTTGTATCGTAGATATCGTCGCCTTGTATCACTTTGGCTTGTAATTGAGTATCCTCGGTCGTGGTCCCCAGGTCAAACTCTGGAAAAGGTAATATGGGATCCCCACGAAGAGTGCGGCCGTCCGTGGCCACGAATCGAATCAGTCGACTTCAAGGTACGCTCATTGCGAATACTCAAGTTATGATAAGATCGAAATGAAAGAAGTCCGCAGAGAAGAGCGGACTTTGGAGGTGTGACGATATCATTGCCGGCATGGATGTTCTCAGTTCCGATCTTCCCGCGAGCGGGGAAAGGGTTCCGAGCCTGCTCAGCTCAACACAGCCTTATGCTGGACATTTTGCCAACATCTCGCGGATGTGTTGGGAGCTATCGCGAGAAAAACACGAGGGCTCAAACATTCCAAAGGGTTGCCCGCTGAAGCTGTAAGCCATCAAGGGATATCATAGCGGTACAGCATACACATGAATAGCTTTTCACCTTAAGTGACTAACGATTTCGATCAGTTGTGACTCGTCATGGCGACCGAGACCATCATCGCGGCTGAGATCAAAGATTCCAAGCGTTTCCAAAATAGTGATCAGCTGGTCGAAGCTCTCCAGGATGTCGAAGTCCTGCCGCTCTGGGCGCAGATGGCACGACTAAATCCAGCACTGCCATCGCCAAAGACAAAGCCATACAAGTGGGAATATGAGAAAATCAAGCCATATTTGATGAGTGCAGGAGAGCTTGTCAAAGAGCATCAGGCCGAGCGCCGAGTTCTCATGCTTGTGAATCCTGCAGTAAAGCAGGCTCCATACACAACCGATACTCTCTACAGTGGCATCCAGCTGGTCAATCCGAGGGAGACAGCACCAGCTCATCGCCACACTGCATTCGCGATGCGGTTCATCATCGAGGGCAAAGGAGGCTACACAGCTGTGCAGGGTCTACGTGTACCTATGCAGCCGCGCGACGTGATCTTGACTCCGACCTGGAACTGGCACGACCACGGCAAGAAGGGATCAGATGAGAAGGGTGGCGATGACAACCCGGTCATCTGGCTAGATGGTCTGGACCTGCCTTTCCATCAGTTTCTGCCCACACACTTCAACGAACACTACGCCGACCCACGATACCCAGCGGAAGATGCACCGATGTCTCCCATTGTCTTTCCATGGGCAGATATACAGAAGCGGCTCGATGAATACGAGGGACCCTATGCCTCTACCCGGTATCTGAAAGCGGATGGCCGCGAAGGTAAGTCTCAAAGAGCTCGTCTTGGGTCACGTCGTTGGTTTCTGATCTTCTGATCACTAGTGAGTCGCACCATTGGAGCTGGTGCAGAGCGGATTGACCCCAAATCGTCGTCACTCAAAGTGCACGAGACTTCTTCTTCTGTGTATCATGTTGTGGAAGGCTCAGGCTACTCCATCATCGGCGGCGAGAAGATCGATTGGAAAGCAGGTGATACGTTCGCCATCCCTGCTTGGTATGAGAACCAACACTTTGCGGGTGAGAAAAGGGTATATCTGTATCATTTTGATGACAAACCGGCCCTCAAAGCTCTCGGCACGTACCGCGTTGCTGGACAGAGTGATGAGTCTTTGGCAGCGGCGTGGTAGGCCTCATCCAGGATAGTCAATGATTCAATGATGAAGCTGTTTTGCACCTTGCCTTCAGCCTCCCCTCAAGTGATCCATGGGTTTTTTTTTGGTTTTTTTTTTTTGAAGGCAGTCTCCTCGCCGCAGCACAGTGCCTCAGCCATGGGCTGTGTCGGACAGTCATAGCCGCTATTCGATTCTCTGGACCTGACACTTGGATACGGACATTGAGAAAGGATACTTCCTGGAATCACATCAGTCTCGCGTGCAGAGACCGCGAGGCGCTCTCCTGGTTGGCGGGCCAATTTTGTTTGAACGTCTTGCATGTAGATCGCTCCGCCGGATGCTGTGTTTCGAAAACACAGTAGAATGCGAGAGCTCTACATTCGAGGCTCCAATGAGGTAATTGATGGCATCAGCGAAAAGTTACATGTAAAACCTGAGGATCTGAATCTGTTCTACAAGTACGTTTGTTCTCACTGCACATTCGAAGCAGGTGACGCGAAGCTTTCGGAACGGGAAAACGTAGGTGCGGCTTCTGTACACATTTGAGAACACTGGGAGGAATCGGACTTCGTTGACAGACTCCATTCACGACGACAAACCGGTTACGCCATTCGTCGCACCATTTGAGCTGTCCACCCGTTTCGTCTGCAAAGACTCCCCTCGCCTGGCGGCCAACACCTCCTTGATGTGAGCCCTGAGGTCGTACCTGGGAGCACTAAAAGTTAGCATTCGCCGGTGATGAACCACTTTTGGAAGCTGACTGACCCATTGATCTCATCTATAGTCAATTTATTCTTCTCGTCCTTGACATGATATGTTCCAACATCTGTATCGCTGGAGAATCCTGTAGAAGGTGTCATCAGCCTAATATCTGGATATGAGACCAACATGCAGACTCACACCAATACGCTCGTTGATATTCTCTCTGACCCTTGCAGATGCCGCCTGGACCTTGGTCGCTCGAGGCTTGCGGACCTCTTCGTAGACCTCAAGAGCCTCTCTAATATCTCCGTTGAAGTTTGATCGGCTAAAAACTTCGCCAATCGCACCGGAGTCTTCAATGGCTTGACAAGCCCCCTGACTCTGATCAGGCATCATCTGACAGGATTGTCAACGCCGAGGACATTAGGAATGGGGTGAATACTTCGCTTACAGGGTGGGCAGCATCACCGATGAGCGCAGTCACGCCTTGCTGCCACGT
The DNA here is from genome assembly GCA_000347735.1 of Cercospora canescens BHU. NCBI lineage: Eukaryota > Fungi > Ascomycota > Dothideomycetes > Mycosphaerellales > Mycosphaerellaceae > Cercospora > Cercospora canescens. The sequence goes on along the minus strand of ANSM01005009.1, from coordinate 11,078 downwards.
TGGATATAGCTCATGTAGCCAGAGTCGCCACGGTCGTATCACATATCCTTGTTCGAGATGCTTAAAAACTTGCCGGTCCAGAGTGGGATATGGTGCCAAGAGTTGATCCAAAGTTGCAGACTCATCCCAGCTCTGTGCTTGAACATCGCCAGCTTCTCGAGGGAAGAAGCAATAAAAAGTAAGAAGCTTGCCGCCGTTGCAAGGAGACAAAACAATCTTCCAATGGCTGTCATCGTGGCCACCCCAGTACTCAATGGCAGAGTTTTGCGAGTAGTCAACGAGACCAAGCTCAACAGCCTTCGCAGTGTCCACGTTAGTGTGGAGACAAGTGCACGTGGCGGGCTTCCTTTCTGGAATTACTCCGAGAGCCTTTCGGGTAGCAGATCCGATACCATCGGCTCCGATAATAACATCATGTTTGACAGTCTTCCCATTAGTAAATGTGATTTCGCCGTTCTCGGTATCTATACGTTCAGCCTACACAATGGTCAGTCGAACTGACGACGCTGGATGGCAGAGAGGTTCTCGCCTTGTGATTGACGACCAACTTCGCTGGCAGCCCTTCCCCATCTTCCGACAGCGCACTGTCTTTCAGCATGGTGTGCATATATTGGCGATGGAACATGTAGTAGTAGTACCCCCACTTTTCCTTGTAATCTGAAAGGTCATAGACGCTCACAGGCTCTCCAGTTTTCCAGTCTCGGCTGATCAACTTTTTGAGAATCAACGGGTCTCCTAGTTCAATGTTGACGTTCCAATCCTCGAGCCATCGAGTACCATTGCAAGCACACGATATCGAAGCACCAACTTCTCCAGCGAAATCTGCTCGCTCATAGATCGTCACCTTGTGACCTTGTCGTCGAAGGGAAGTGGCAACAGCTTGTCCTGCGATGCCGCCACCAATCACCCCAAAATCGAGCTGTCGGTATCCTTCTTTCGAAGCCATGCTTGATGTAGTGGCAAACGAAGTTAATGAATTCCAATACTGTCTTCTTTGGTAGGTATGGATCGTTTCGCAGTGGCTCTGGGACCATGAGCGTGTACGAATAACCTATATGCTCGGTACGTGGAGCATTTCCCTTTCCGATGCATCCCCATGAGCAATCTTAGCGAACACCCTGATGTATTGCCACTCGGATAAAGCACTTCCATGATTTTGACGCATGGAACAAGGCGACTGGTTCTCCTGGTGCATTTACCGCACTTGATTGAACGAGGTAGCTTCCTCCTGTACTCGGCGGCTGACAGAGGAATTTCCGGAGGCATTGACGAAGAGCCATGCCTGTGGAGCAATCGAGTAGCTTAATTCAGTTCAGTGGGATATGCTGAATACTCGCTGATCTCTCACTACGGAGATCTCATTGCAACGTTGCATCTGCAGCCCTGAATTGTTCCTGACGAACGCGACAATTCTCAGCGCCCAAGACACGCAATTACCATGACGACCTTCCTCGCTCTGCGCAACCATATTACACCCACGCACACTCTCACAAAAGTCACTATGGTATTGTGGAGACCTAAACAAAACCATCGGGTGTGTTCCCGAAGCTCCCACCACCATACCGGGATCATTCCAAGCCTATACAACAGCATCTTTCGACAACATACGACCACCCCACAACTTCACGAGGACTAATAAGAAGATTAAGCAGAAACAGCTACCTTTTTCGAGGCACTAGCTTCAAGAAATTCTCATCCAAGCCGGAAGCTATGGCATCTACTAAGCGTTTCGATATTTCTGGACGCAACTAGATCGTGACTGGGGGAGCACAAGGGATTGGCTATCAAGTCGTGGAGACACTCGCAGAATGCGGTGCTAATGTCGTTGGTCTGGATATCAAGAGCCAGCCCAGTATTGATTACGCTACACTTGCTTCACGATTCGCAGTGAAAACGCAGTACTTTCAAGCTGATGTTGCGAACGAAGAGAGTCTCACATCAGCATTCCAGAAAGCTGTTGATTTTCTGGGATCTGTGGACGGATAAATTACATGTGCGGGGATTGCTCTGGAGAAGGCATTTGAGGAGACGACATGGAACGAGACGAGAAGATTGCAGGAGATTAATGTATGTGATCACCTCTCTCCCGCTTTCAGTTCTCATGGCTGACGAATCGAAGGTTGTCGGTACATATCACACCGCACAGCTGACAGCCGAGCAATTAAAGAAACAGAGCAAAGGTGGGAGCATCGTGCTTATCGCCTCAATCACATCCCACACTGTGCTTCCGTTCCATCGTATGTCTGCATACGGTGCATCGAAAGGCGCAGTAAAAACACTCCCAGAGGCTCTGGCAATCGAGCTTACTCCACACAAGATTCGCGTGAACAGCATCAGTCCTGGCTTCATTGATACAGAAATGACGCAGGAGGTTCGAGCCGCGAACCCGAAGATGAATGAAATCATGCAGAATTATCCTCTTCTGCAGACGATCGGAACCAGAGATGATCTTACTGGAGCAATCATCTAATTGTTGAGTGATGCTGCGGGTTATACCACCGGCGCCGATATTGCGATTACAGGTGGTCTACATGTCGGGCGGATTGGGACGTAAATTTTGCAGACGCATCGTAGTAGTCGCTACAGATATTTTGCAGTATGATTGAAGCTTACTTGCTCTCGACAAAGTATCCGCTGTGGCCACGACCAGCCAGCAATCGCCAGAAATCGTGTCGCTATGAGTCGTGAGAGGAAGGCAGTGCGGTTCCAAGTAAGTGTTTACGGCGCAAGGTTGTTCAGGCACAGGCCGAGGGACTTATGATGTTCTGCAGATTTGGAGGAAGTAATGCTTTCAGTCGATGATTCTGCGTGAAAATTGATGCACACTTCTTTCCCCAACAACATTAAACTCATCGCCTACTTCTGCCCATATAGCTCAAGATACTCCTCCGCCAGGCCTTGGTAGTCTTTCGGCTTGTATGGCTCAACCAGTCCCGCCATCTGTGAGCCCTTCCGATGACTCTTGATTCCTATATCGTTCAATAATAGATCAATATATGGCAAGGAGTCGAAAGCAAAATCGGGCAGCGAAGCACCATATCCACAAGGCCATCTCCATTTCCCAAACTGAGTATGCAGCATGACTTCTTGATTGACAGCATCCTGGTTCTTCGGATTTCGCTTCAGCTTACCATCGAAGAAGGCAGTGATCCAGAGCGCTTGGGCGTTGGCGAAGTTCGCTGTGCTGACCGTGGATTCCATCCCGGCGAGAGCGAGATTGCGCTTGAACACCGAGCCTGCCGGGACAATGAAGCGGTAATTCCGGAGAGGGTTCTCTTTGGATTGCTCGAATCGCAGGACGGGTTGATTACGCAGCATAGGATAGTTGCTCCAGATCTTCTTGTTCGCCTCCTCTCTCAACGACTCGATCTCTTCCGGAGACGCGGGGACGCCTAAAGTCGATGCATCAAGACCTTCAAATTTGAGTGTTGATTCTTTCTTCCAGCCCGTGGCGCAGACAACGGCATCCGTTTCGACGGTCTTGCCATTGCTGAGATGTACGGTGCTCTCTCCAAGCTCCGTGACATCTGCGAGATGGACTCGGATCTTGCCCTGTCGGACCATGTCATACACGCTCGAATCGAAGTTGTCGACACCAATGCCGCTGGCGCTCCATACGATATTGTACCAAGGTTTCAATTTGAATGTCTCTGGGTTGTTATCGAAAGCAAATGATTCGACAATCTCGTTGGTCATGTTATTCCAGTACGCGTCAACCAACATTCGGCCAAAAACGGTGTTATGAAGGAATTTTCGTGCTGCACCGTAGCCATCTTCATCTCCCCACGGTGCGGGGCTGAACCAAGTCAGGGCTCGTGTATGGAGTAGTTCCTCTGCCAGTCGTCTGAATGGAGTCACTGCTTTCGGCAGGAGCCACGCTGGTCCCTGACCAGCAGGTCTTACAATGAGGTCGACTTGAGCTCCCTGCTCTGCAAAAGCATATGCGCAATCATACGCGGACTTGGCACTTCCAATGATCACGGTCTTTTTGCTGGTGTGTATGAAATCTCCGTTTTTGGCGAATTCCTTTGCGTGTATAAATGTTGGCTTGAATTTGTCTTGTCCAGGATACTGCGGGATGTTGGGCGTCGATGTAAGACCAGTCGCCAAGATGAGTTTACTCGTGGTGATAGTCTCATTAGAACCATCTCCCGAGGCTACATGCAAGTGCCAGCCGTTGTTGTCAGTGGTGGGGGTGATTGTCTTGACAGATGTGTTGAGTCTCGTTCGCTCAGCAATGCCAAAGTGCTTCGCGAAGTCGGTAAGATATCGATGGAGCGTTGCAGCGGGTATATGATCTTTACCCGCTTCAGGGCCATAGGTTTTCTCGTCCATGGAAAAGTCCGGATGTTCATACGAGCCAGCAAAGTTGTTTGACTTTAGCCCCGGGTACAAACGATCTTTGCTCCATGTGCCTCCGAAACTATTTGCGGATTCCAGGACGAGTGCACGCGCTCCTGGGTGCGTCTGGATGTATGTTTTCGCTGCTGACAATCCGAACCAGCCTATAGAATCACATCAAAAATGAATCCCAGCCAATAATTCAATAAGTGGCACACCTGCTCTGATAACAACAACGTCGTACATTTTGCCTGCCATCTTGAGCTCCCAATGTGGTGGTGACAAAAAATTCTTCTGTGCGTATGGGCGTGTCGGACTCACTCTCCATTGCGCAGCCTGTGTTTGCAGCCATATCACTGTGATAATGGCCTCTCTACGATTCGAAGCTCGAGTGACACGGAACTCAGGAACACGTCGTGATCATCCACTTGCAGAGCGATTAGTAAGACCCTGCAGTGGAAAACTACCCGAAGATGCAACACCCGATAGGCAACGTTCCGATACTGCCCCGGACTCGTTCCTGTAGCACGCATCGGTGCACAATTACTGCATCCGGTCAAAGCTCAGCATCAACAGCCAATCTGTCAGCATGTGTTCGGCAACATGATGGAGAGCCTGACGAGGGTGCACACTTGCGATAAGTAAGTGCGGCAGTTCCGGTATTCCGTGAGCATGTTCGGGCTGTGGATGCCCAGATGGATGTTAGCTGGCCATGCTGCGGATACGTCGCTGAGACAGCACAACATGTTCTTCTTTGCCGATAGGCATGCTGACTTGTCTTGCAGTTGTTAATCCAGTCGAGCAAACTATGTCTCGCACCTCCAACACAACCACGAACAAGATGATGAACAGCAAGTACGAGGTGCTGCCGTTTCTTCCTGAGACGAAGCTCGAGCAAATTGCACCACGAATTACTCTGCTCAACCGCTTATCGCGACGTGGCCATGGTCCTGGACTGATAATCCTTGTTGCTGAGACTGGTGTGCAGGGGTCATCGCTCAGAATCGAAAATGGAATACCGAGTCCAGTGATGAAATGGGGCGAAGAAGGGTATTCCGTCATCGAGATCACTGAAGCTGCGTTAATTCCTTCCCCGCGAAAAGCCATAGAATCGGCATTGAATGCGCTCGCAAACAGTCCCAAGACTGAGCCAAAGAACGTTGTTGGAGTAATAGCATACTCGCCCGATGTGTGCAATTTGGCCGCTCAGCATCTCGATTCGTTGCAGTCCATCGTCGGCGCCGTAGCATACGGCAATGCTTCAGATGGAGGAAGTTTGGCACCATCTTCACTGCCTCAATTGCACCACGTTGCAGGCAAGCCAACGCCTGACGTGTTAAGTCAAAGCAAGAAACTCCGGGCATAAGACTATCCAGCTGCGAAGTCGTATTTGTTCGCGACACCGTTCGATGACGATTTCATCTATCATGCAGAGTCCGTTTCTCACACCAGGAACTTGTCATTCCTGAAACCGCTGATGAATGGACCGTACTTCGGCCTCGAGGCAATTTGGGACGAGCACACGTATTATGAGTTCGAGAACCGTTCCGTGGAATGCACGATGAACACAATGGTGCAGGAGCCATATGTCAACCACATTCCGATAGTGAGTACGAGTCGATTCCGGGCTCTGGCAGAGAGTTGACCATGGGCTAGCTCACTGGCGGCATCGGACGCGAGCAACTGGCAGCGTTCTACCGTGATCACTTCATCTTCCAAAATCCCGATGATGTAGACCAGGAAGTGATTAGTAGATCCATCGGAATCGACCGCATAATTGATGAGTTCTTGTTCAAGTGCACGCACAGCAAAATGATCGACTGGCTGTAAGTTTTTGTGTATGTTGTGTCAGTTGTTCAGGACCTGCTGACAAGGGCTCAGGATTCCTGGCATCCCGCCGACTGGGAAACGGTTGGAGACACCCCTGGTGGGAATCGTGAATATTCGTGGTGACCGGTGGTATCATGAGCACATTTCATGGGATCAGTCTACAGTCCTGGCACAGCTCGGGCTGCTTCCGGAATTTCTACCATTCCCGTACGGGTCCGAGGGCGTGGCAGCTTCATCAGACGGGAAAAGGTTGGAGTTCCGAGTACCAGCAGCCGGGTCGGACACAGCACGCAAGCTGCGGCACAATTAATTGTCAGTCTAATGGGATGTTGAAGTTCAAGGTCCGGGAGATGTAGTGCTGGGTTGAGCTTTGTTGTGAGAGATGCGCGAAGGAATGGCGCAGGATGGATAAACAATGACGCGTCAAGACCTCTGTTTTGACTTCACCTCCCAATCTTCCTGACATACCGTCCATACAAATGAAGCATAATATGAAGCGCGGGAGACCGAGGAAACACAGGCACAATAAACAGCATGTATTTGATCCTCTCAGATCACCTTTGCATCCCTCGAGTTGCCGCGCTTGTGACCTGCGGCGGCAGTGATTTTGAGGGGGTTGTCGAAGTTTGCAAACATCTACCTCAGTAAAAGCAAGCGAAAACAAAGGAGGCAAAATCTGATTCCCACCACACGCAACGGCTTTTCTATTCGCAGCCATCCAGCTTGCCATACATGTCATACTGTGGGCCGCAGTACCACGCCTCTAACGACGACAGAGCACCTTGATACCCTTCTCCACATAAGTGCCAGGACCGGGAATGAAACTCGCAAGCACTTCTGCAAGAGCACCAGCTTTGCCACAGCCACCGCTACCACTTCCATCACGGGATGCCGAAAGACGGAGTTCCAGATGGTCGGCACGAAGACTTCCATCGCGGTTATACACATTAATCCGAACGATGGAAGGAAGCTTCTTTCCCCAACTGTGCTTCGAACAGGCTTCTTTAGCCGGAGACGACGAACCGCAGTTGCACCTAGGTTTCTCTGCAGTCCAGTTGCAGGCATCATTTGGACTTGCGCCAGTGGAGTCCTGCCAAGTAAAGCCACGGCACTGGAGATAGGTGTTCCATCTGTCGTACGTCTCCAGATGCTTGAGACCTTCCCAGAGACTTCCGGTGATGGCTTGACGCATTTGCCAACCGTCCATGCCTGGTGCCGTGCCCCAGGCTCCTTGCATGACGATGTTGACGTCGGTATTGTCGCCGGCCGTGTTGTGTTGGCAAGCACCTTGAAAAGTCCTCCGAGTCTGATCGACTATGCCGCCGCGGTTGTCAGATTTGGCGTTGATGGCGTTGATGACGGCATCGAAGACGTGCAAATTGCCGACGTTCACCTTTCTGTCGCTGAACTCAAGATGGTATTGGATCTTGGCTGTGGCATAGGCCACGTAAGAGAGAGCTGCGACGAAGCTGAAGAAATTCATGATAACTGGAAGCAAGGTCAGCAACAACCAGGCTGAGCAGCATCCTCTGCGCTCTCTTGCTCCACTACGAACCTGGACTCTGGAGCTTCAGGAGCTGTTGCGGACTGGAGGATACTCGATCGGGGGAGTGGGTGTTTGCGGTATTCTCAGACGTTTCGCTGCTCTGCTGCAATCATCCCTGGGGAGCTCTGCTTCTCTTATACTGGCGATGGGCAATTGGCGATTAGTAGTTGCTGCGTCTCCGGTGCAATGTATGCCAGAAGACGCCTGAGCCTGCCCAGGAGGCTGACAAGTCAACTCCATACCGAACGTTCATGTCACCCACGTGCTCTGTTCGCGACGAATAATGAAAATGAGCGCATCTGTACCATTCTCAGCATTTCCTTGACTTATAACGCTCTAACAGCCCATCAAAGTCTTTTCTCGTATTGTAAGTGAATGGCTAGGCTGCTAACAGTGGTATGGCTTGAAGAGGACGAGACTATGGCAGACACGTGGTGGCATTGATTCTCATAGCCTGAGCATATGACTGGCGCTTTCCGGAATAGGAAAGTCGAAGCCCTGTGCCAAGGTTGGGCTATGTTCTTATATCCTGTCAATATAGAGTCTGGGCTGTTCAAGGAGCGCTAGTTTGTGTTTTCCTTCCTTCGCTATACCTCAGCCCACTCGAAAAGCCAGCCTCGGCCATTTCAATATGTAAACCGGTGTAATTTCAGGAGATAGGGCAGACTGCCAAGTTTCTCGTTGCTAACAAACAAATTCACGCAAGTGCTTTGCCAAGTCTATCATGCCAACTCGTGTTCTCCAACTTGACCTCTGACTGTGAGAGAAGAGCCCACGTGTAGGTGATTCTCGCATCCAACACGGTAAAAACGGTGTATGCCCTCCAAGTCCTTGGAAGTCTTGTAGTATGGACATCAACAAATCCAAAGCCCACGCCCGAGGTAGTAGTGCCCACCGAAGAACAGTATAAGAGGACAGCCTGGAACTGTCGCATCGGTTCTGGTCAGAATCAAACAAAATCTTCTACCAAGAAACTTCCCGCACCAAACCACAGCCTCGAAAACGACCTTGAGACAACATCCTCAACTCCAAACCATCACAATGCTTTTCACAACTCTCCAACTCCTCGCCATTCTCTCCTCCGCAACCGCCAAAATCGTCACATCCCCATGCCCCTCCGACTTGACCACCATCCAAACCGGCCAAACCCGCTCCTATGTCCTCTCTTGTGGGAGCTTCGTCGAAGCCGACCCCATCGGCCTTGCCAAAACGGACGAAACATACGAAGACTGTTTGCAGGTCTGCGATGACACGCCAGGTTGTGCGATTGTGAAGTTCATCGAAGCGGAAGATGGCGTCGCGGGATTGTGCACGTTGTTTAAGAGCAGCGCAGAAGTCGTTCCTGGAGGGAATGCAGCATGGGCGGTTCTCACTGCGAGGGAGTAGATAGGAGAGAGAATGAGGGGGGAGAGAGAGAGAGATAGAGAGAGGGAGACCGAAGACTTTAGCCTGATTATCTCATCACGTTGTCAACACAACACAGCATGGTATTGAAAACCACGTTTCTCCATCATATCCATTCTTTAAGCAAATCCTCCTGCCTCAAAATTCTCTCAGACTTCTCAAATCTTCAATGAATTCGCTCCTCCATTTGTCCAATGCCAGCGAGCTCCATTGAGGAGAAACAATCATCACCTTCAGAAAATGCAAAGATAAGACCACGTTCATTCAGTAATACATATCTACAAACCTACCAACACACGGATCATCAAACGTCCCACCTGCAACCCGAAACCAGTCACGAACATGTCGATGACGACTCGAGAATGCAGACTCACCATAGCGGATTCCAGCACATCTCAGACCCTCTCTAGTCTTGCTAGACCGATGCTCGCTTCCTCATTTCTCTAGTACATCGCTCTGACAGCCCGTGCGCGACATACAATCGCAGCCGAAAAAGGGAAATCACAAACCATTGCCTTTCGTCTATACCAGTCTCACGATATCTAAAACAAAAAGGACCTTCACTCATCTGAGTCTCGAAAAAGAAATGAAAAGGAAAGAAAATGGACTCGATTCTAGGAGAATGCCACAGCTCAAGTGAATGGACGAAAGATGGGAAGACAACAACCTATATCGGGGGTATGAATTCTTTTTACTCTGAAACAACAGCAACCATTTCCTCCCCAAAAGTGCCCTTCTCCATCGTACCGATATCCTTCTCTTCATCGTTCCCTGACAATCCACCCTCGGACTCGTTCGAAAGTCCATCTATCCCATCTTCATCTTGTCAAATCCTCTACAATCATAGAAAATGTACTCGTACTCATATATCCCATACTCATATCCATCGTCATCAGAAGAATTCCGCAATCGCCCCCGCGGGAACTCGGCTAAGAACTTGTCCCCGCGCTCGTTTCCTCCTTCAAATAGCGTATCGTATCCTGCTTCGCAAACGAAAAGGGGCTCTTGGTCATCTCCGGACTCCGCGGTGACATTGGGAGAGCGAAGAGATCGTCTTCGTCGTCAACATTCTCGTCTGTTGTCGTCGGCGCTCTCCCAGTAACAGCAGTGTCCGCGTCACTTGGAGGAGGGGCAAAAGCAGCATCGAGCGATCCCATCCCACCCATTTGCTGCCGTTGCTGTTGCTGCTGTGCAACAAACGCCTCAGGAGGCCGTTGCGCGACGACTTTTCTCGCTGGCGCAGGTTCCATAACAGATGAAGCTGGTTGTTGCGGGGCTTTCGCAGCGAGAGAAGAAGCAGGCGGCATCCCTTTCAACGCAGCAAACGATCCGAAACCTCCTCCCACTGCCACATCGGTGCCCTCTGGACTCAAAGGATTATGTTGATCGGAAATACCAGGAGCAGCACCTTGTTGTTGCTGTGCCGAAGAAGAGGTCAGATCCGAAGCGCTCGTGCCCAATTTTAACCCCTTCAATTTATCCATCAACCTCCCACCCCCAGGACTCCGGGGACTCGTCGGACTATGCAATCCCCCACCACTTCCTTGCACTCCGCTCAACACGAAACCCATCGCGTTCTGCCCTGGTAGCTGCACGCTGATCTGATTCCCCGTCTTCGCTACTACGCCAAAATTCTGCTCAATCCACTCCTTCTCCGCCGTGGCCATTTCTAACCCAATCCCTTCGACATTGTCCTTCAGCTCGTTCTCAATCTCCGTTTGCAATACCTGCAATCGCTTCTTCGCCCAGATGGTGTGCAGGACGCCCTTTTTGCCGGCTTGTCGGGCGGTGGCGCCTAGTTCGGGAGAGAAGATGGCGGGAAGGGGATTGGTGCGCCACGTGATGTTGGGGCCTTTTTGGAGTTTGACTGTCGGAGGAATGGCGACGCCGGGGCCAAGGAGGAAGTAGAGGCGGTTGACGGGCGGAAGCTCAGCGGGAGTGGGGTCGGACTGCGATT
>ANSM01005008.1:0-21496 GCA_000347735.1 Cercospora canescens BHU | reverse complement strand
AGGAGGTATGTGTTGTTGGCTGTGGGCCGCGTCGGCGTATGTGTTGGCGAGCTGCGAGGATGTCCAGGCTTCGCTCGCTCGACGCGGCTGATGATGGGTGTTGGACTCTGACCCTCGCGCTGTTCTGTCGCGCTGGAAATGAAATACGAGATCGACGTCTGACCAGCGGGTACGTAGTCGTCGATCCAACTCTCCTAATTTGCCTCTCCGCCGGCCGGGTCAGGAACGTCTGCGACATCAGGTGTTCCCGTGCGACCGACGACTCGCTGCGGGCAACTGGCACGAAACTCACGAGGGTGTCCACAATGCCTCCACCAATCCGACTTCCCTCGGCCCTGACGGCGCCTCAGTATCGCATGTCCCTTTCCATTGCCGACCCAGCCCTTTCCGGCGCATAATGGCGCGAATTTGGCTTTGGACACGCGTGGCAGCACGGAGCACCTGCAGCTCGTGGCTTGCCGATGAGCCTCTCTCACATCCCTATCCAAGCCTATCCGCACTCTATGTCGGCCGCCCATCCCACTACAGTCTCCTCTTGGCCCCTGCATGACCCGCTCCTCGCCGCACTTCCAACATTCACAAGCAAGCACTGCAGAAGGCCTGGGTGTCAGCGTCGGCGCTCGAGGAGAGACCGATGTGCAAGCTCACACACGTCAGCTCACATCATGCCATGCTACAGGCGCTCAAAGCTCCGAATGGTGTAGAATGCAACACCACCGATGCCACGCGACTGAGACTTGACCTGTGCGCACTTCTGCCGGCGGTGAGCAACTTCTGACAGACGACAGCGCATGTACGCTGCTCCATTCACTCGCGGACTACACTAACCCCGGTGCCATCGAATGTTCATCGCTCATGCTCCTGCCGCTACTCTACAGGGGACGCCGATGACTTCTAAATCGCGCTCGTCTATAACGAGCGTGCAGCATGGCTCACGCTATGCTTTCAATCTCCTCTCCTCGCACTTCACGCACACCGGGTCCTGAATTTCGCCACGCAAGAAGTATCGGCCATCCTCAAATTCGCCGTGACATTCCTGCAACAGTAATTAGTGGATGCTTCTCACACCATCGCTTCGTGACGTACCATGCAAGTAAAGCAATTGCTGTGCCAATCTGATCCCAGTGCCTTGACAACAACGTCTGTGACAGGCTTCCGGCACTTGCGGCATTTTGAGCTGTATCGATTGGTGTGACAGCCAACGCACCAGGCATATCCATCTTTCTCGACAAATGGCATGCTCGAGTCGAATGGGTCGCCACATTGAGCACAGAAAAAGTGTCCAACGTGCCACTCGGCACCGCAAGCGACAATGACTTCGCCCTCAATGGGCGTCTTGCAAGACTTGCAGCGAGGACTGAACAGCTCGTGGAAGTCGAGGTGGCAGTAGAAACGCAGCGTGGAATCGGCATCTTGACCTTCCGGATCTCCCAGGCGAGCACTTCGCTGTTTCTCGGGCTCAGGATAGAATGCAACCAATTCCAGGTTCGTGCTGCATTGATGACAGACGAAACATCCAGGATGGAATCGTTCACCTGCTGCACTCAAAATTCTCCCCGCGATAGGTAATGCACAATGAGCGCACAGCGCCCCGGATTGCCGAACCGACGGCGTGTAGTGTGGTGTAGACTTGTTCTGGCCGATTGGCATGGTATTGGCGTGGCGGGGCAGCGGACGACTGGGCTCCACTGCCTGGCCGGTCTTCTGAGGTATTCGGCTGGACTTGGTAGGTGAGCTCAAAGGCGATTCGCTGACACTGATCGATGGTGCTTCCGTGTCAATGTTGATCGTCGGCACAGGTGGATCATCAGGTGCGCAGATGGTTGGGATGGGAGGTGTTTCACTTGATCGAACTGGCGATCTGGATGGCTCAGACGACGCATGCCACTTCGGCACGTCGTCAACATTGATCTTCGGAATGCTGCTTTTGGAGGGTGAGCCTGGCAGACGCCGCGGTGAGGAGGTTTGACTCAAGGGTTCACCGGTCGATCTTCGTGTGAAAGGACTGTTTCTACACTGAGATGGTATGCTCTTGGGCGTCGCCTCGATGCTGTCCTGCTGCACCAGACCGGAGGAATTGGACGCTTCCGGCTGAGCATCGACATGGTGCTCCTCCATCACAATCTCTTTGGGCTTGTAGTCTTTCTGGAAACTGACGATAGGTCTTCCGGGCTTGTCGCTGACCATTGTTGGTCGCGGCAAATTTGGACTATAAGCACTCCTCGGCTTGCTGGTTGCTGCTCTGATATCGTCACCTCGAATCTCTTTCCCCTCTTTTGTAGGTGTGCCCTTGGGCGCAACTTCGTCTGGATCATGCTGCGACTCTATCGGCGGGGTTGGTGGGAGGACCACTTCATTCGATGTGTAAAAAGCATTCCGGCTTTGGCTTGGTGGGTTTCTTTGGATCTCAATGCGATCGTGTCGTGGCATGGGCGCACCACCGAGCGTTTGTAGTGTCGGCGCCGAATTTGACCGCTCCAGGTTCTTCTCGTACTGCGCCCTCACCCGAGCGAATGGGTTTTTGCGGACGTACGATGGAACCGGCGAAGTGGCTGACGGCCTCGTATCTTTCGTGATCCCTTGCGCTGTGCTCTGCTGTTTCTGCGGCGACTCGACTTCCTCGGGGTCTTCCCATATCCTATCGTTGGGGTCCATGAACTTCTTTTTCTCCCCACTCATGATGCGTTTGCTACCACTGCTGACCCTTCGATGGGCAATTGCAATGTCCTTTGCGACCGCTTCGGCTAGCTGGTCATAGCTCTTTCCACTCGACACGCGTCGTTTCTGCACAGACACTAGGTCTCCGGGAGGACTCACTTTTCGGAAACCCTGAGCAGTATGCAATCCTTTGGGGTGTCCAACGATGTCGTCAGCGACAGATGCTTGGCTCCCCTCTGACGGACTCCGCGACCCTGCAGACAATGCATCTTGACTGTGACTGCGATGATAGCTGCCTTTCCGCAGGTGTGAGCTGTAGTCTCTCTTCAAATCTGGGTTGATGAATGGCCCACTAGCGGCTTCTGGATTCTGGTGCTTCCAGACCAGTTCCGCGGCCTCCTCTTGCGCCGAAAGATGCACTTTTCGCTCCTCTTCCAGATCCATGTCCTCGAGAGCTTGCCGCAAGGACCGTGTCTCCTGCTTCTCCATCCACCGCATACCATTCTCCATATATTTCATGCTAGGCGTGCGAAGGGGCTGCGGTCGGTCGGTGTCCTGCGGCAAAGGATCAGGTGTTACTGTTGGAGCTCGAGCTAAAGGTCGTCCAGCGAAAGGGCTACGTGACATGCTCCGCTGTGACAAGGTAGAATCAGTGTGTCGATTCTGTGGTAGCTGCATGATCGGCATGCTGTTGCTAGTAAGGAGCGAAGGCCGATCATCATCTAGCGAAGCTTTATGGTCGACGACGTCAGCACTGGGCGTTGCTGCTCTTCGAACACTGCCGAACTTGGAGGGCGGAGCGGGTCGGGAGCCTGAGGGTCGCGACAAGGGCTTTCGAAGGTCTTTCAAGTAGGAGGCTGCACGTAGCGGTAAGTCGGCGTCGCGATGCTCGATGGTGATGCATTCTCGCAAGCGTGATGGACGATGAGGAATATGGGGAAGCGACGGACGTGACGAAGACATACTCATCTGCTCCTTCGACATGTACGTCGGGCTGGGGACGCGGTGGTCCTTCATCGTGGGCAAGTTGGCGTTGCCCAGTGACTGGCAAGAATGCTGGCTGTGTAACGCTGTTGTGTTAGTAGGTGCTAGCTCTACGGTACGAAGGAGATAGAAACGACAGTCGCGAGGCCACCGAGAACGCAAGAGAAGACGATTGCCAGTGTGTGCCCACTCGGGCGTTCGTGGTCGTTGAGCGCCGCCTTGATTTTTCGGTTCGTGCTTGCCGTTTCGATGTTTACTGCTTTCCGTCATCCGGGGTTGCCCAGGAAGCAGCTCCTCGCGCCTTCCCCATCCGGACTTCCCATCCCGGGCCACACGGAAGCCCTGTCGATCGGCTCACCTCTATCCTTGCCAAACCATCACTCACGGTAGGTCGGGACACTACAAATTGTACGCGGTCACTCCCGGTGTTGACGCAAACGGACATTGCCCGGCTGGAAACTGGAGCAGGCTTTTTGCATTGGGCCTGTGCTTCCTCAGCTCGGGATACCAGGCATGCCACCCGCGATCATCGGGACTGCCGTTCAAACCCTGCGGCAGTCATGGAAAGAAAATAGTCGTCTTCCAAAGCTGCACGTTGCAGCGTCCGGCTGGAAAAACGATCAGGATCGTTACAACAGGAGGATCCCCTTCTGGTTCAACGACACGGTAAGTCTCACGGTGGCATACCAGTCTCGTCTAAGGTTTGCCTACATTCTGCTGTGCACAGCAGAAAAGTAATATGGTGTGCAGCGGCAGCGTTCGATCTGTGTGATGGGTTTCTAGGTCTATTGGCGATTGCGATGGCATATCTCTCATCGTCCAACGCGATTGCGAACAGGAAGAATATACACATGCCGCTCATGAACAACATCTGGGCACGCATGGGATCACATAATATCCGCTCCATCGTGCCAACGACAGCCCATCGTAAGATTCTAGCGCACGGTCTAGCATGCTCGTGTCATTGGCTGGCGGGAACTCGCCTGCTCCAGTAACCTGTCCGGTATCGGCTTAGCACGATCAGATAACTTCTTATCTGATCTAACTCGGGTGAACGAAACCACGCTGCTATACAACACATTTCTGAGTACTGCTCCGGGGGGGGGTCTCTGCAATCCATGCATCTGCAAACTATGGCTGCGAAAGACGACTCAGAACGGAGGAGTGGATTCCTGAGTCTACCGGGCGAGCTCCGAAATCGCATCTACGAGCTTTCCGGCTGCCTCTTCGTAGTTCAATGTGAGAATTGCAAGAAACACGCGACCCTTGACGTGGCTACGATGGGAGTGGGACGGTCGTGCAGTGGCAACGCGAGAATCCAATGGCCCATCCGATATCCCAGGCACTTTGAATGCCGATTCAACATTAGAGAACACCGGTAAGGACAGAACCATGGCCAAGCTGACAGGGACATCGTCAGTTGACAGTGATATAGTATTGATTTGTCCCGCTACAATCGAGACTGGATTGTAACACATGAATACATCGACCAGAACACACAAGTTCTAGCCATTCCCCAGCCCCACGAATGTCGAAGTCCTGAGCAACCAGCTCTGACGAGAGTTTGTCGATCGATCCGCAATGAAACTCTGCCCATGTTTTATGGCCGGAACAAATTCGTCTTCACCCCCAAGGTCACCCCCGTGGATGGTCTTGGGCGAGTCGCGGAGGGCGATATCCAATGGCTCCGGGCCATCGGTGTCGGCCATGCTTCGCTGATCCGAACGATTGAGGTGAAGTGGCTCGGCTGGTGTCGGAAAGCCTCTCTCGCGACGTACAGGCATAGTTTGCAGGAGATGGGCTTGGGAGTTGACAGAATCCATGTCCAGGTCTCTTGTTGGAATGACGACAGGTGGAGTTCTGGTTTTCCAAGCACCTCTTTGCACGCCATCACTTCCTGAAGTAGAGAAGTGTTGCCGAGAAGCTGTCTCGCGTCGCTAGTCCGCCTGAAAGCTGGAGTTGTGCTTGTGCGATTGAGCTTCGACGCGAAAGTACTGGTCCAAAGTCTTAGGATCCACAGCAAGATATGTTTGGAGCTCTTTTACGTTTCAGTGCCTGAATGTTGGAGCAGCTATGCCCGGTGGCGCCGGCGATGTCGCATCTTTCCAGAGGGCGGACATGCGACATCCAGTATAAGGGTGGGACACGCTGCCTCTATCAGCAGGCTGAGAACTTGCTGCAATATGCCTGGCAGGTTGGAAGTCGTGCGGCTGATATATGCAGATCTCTTGCACAGCCCCGTATTAGCATCGCAGACCAGTGACCGAGCAAGTAGCCAACAGGCCAACCGGTCACGGCGCGGAGATATCGTACAACATACTCGACTCCACATCATTAGAGCTTCATCACATCCTTTACCACATCCATAGCAAGACGAGAAAGCATATAGCGATAAAGGACCCCAGAATGATGCCGTCTCTCCGTTTCTTACTCCCAATCCTTTGCATTAACCCATTGATGCCAGGTATCTGCGCCGCAGCACCTGTAATCCTCCTCTGTATGCTCACCAAGCTTTCTCGCTGCAATCCAAAACTCTCATTCACAGCGTACGCCTGGCTCAAAACACTGTCTGCCACATTGTGCGATCGATCCAAACGGTTCCTTTCTTGAAGCATGTATTCTGCTTCTTGAGCTTCGGGATTTTGCGCGTTCCGATAGGTCGAGATATCTTTCCGCACATTTGAAAGAAGATTCGCCCGATCGCGGGCTTGGGAGATTTGCGATTTCAGTCGGGAGAGCTCGGTGCGGTGTTGGGATAGAATCTCTTTGTGTCGTTCCAAGTTCGTGCGTTTGAGCTGTGATGGTGAGGGTTCGGAGTCGATTGCTCGTTGGAGAGAGGCAATCGACGCATTGCGCTGCATGGCATTAGAATTGTCCGAGACAGATGCACATCGCTGTGGTCAGCCAAATGTCGCGAATACCTTTTCGAGTATCTCATTCAGTTGTTCTTCCGTGCGACTCTCCTCTTCGCTCGGTTGCGGATCTATGTCAGTCTTGGAGGCAAACTGCGCGTATGTGTGAAAAAGTGATTCTGTCTGGGCACAATGCTCAGTATCCGTTTGTCGGGGAGGCTTATTCCGAACTGACTTGTGTCTCTTGTGCTCTTGCTTGCTGCCGTAGCTGTGCCCAGCTACCCATATTCACTGCCATGACTTCGATCTGCTTCTGCGTTCGGTGGTCTGTTGCGCTCGTCTGTCTCGTTTGTTGCTTGCTCCTGACGTGAGGATCACATGCACGCTGGCAACTACGTGATGCTTTCGGGATGGTCAGCCGAGTCGGAGAAACCAGATGCCGACAAGTCTTGGCCACCGAGAAATCCTCTCCACTTAGACGTTTCGCGCACTCGAGACACTCCGTTGCGACGACGACACTTCCTCTCTCCCGGCAACTAACCTACAGGAATCCCAGCCACAATGGTACGACTCAGACGGACAACATACAATTGTCGGCGCAGAAATGCTGACGGTAATGCGCGCAGTCGTCCGGCAAAGTCAAGGCCTCGCAGCTCTGGGGCAAGAACAAGGACGAGCTCAAGAACCAGCTCGATGAGTTGAAGGCCGAGCTCGTGCAGCTGCGCACTCAGAAGATTGCTGGCGGTGCTTCTTCGAAGCTGAACAAGATGTACGATGTTGCAATACATGTTGGGGGAAAAGAGCGAGGGGGCTGACTACATATTAGCCACGACGTCCGCAAGTCGATCGCTCGCGTCCTCACCATCATCAACGCGAACCAGCGCGCTCAGCTCCGCCTCTTCTACCAGAAGAAGAAGTATCTTCCCCTCGACCTCCGCTCGAAGCAGACTCGTGCCATCCGCCGTCGCTTGTCTCCCGAAGATGCCAAGCGCGTGACCGAGAAGCAAAAGAAGAAGCAGAGACACTTCCCTCAGAGGCAATTCGCCGTCAAGGTATGATTGCATCCAGAACACCCACATATACCTAATACCTCTATGGCGAGGAGGAATGGTGGTGGGATCCCATATTCATGCACGTGCATTGGGTGTGCTGATTCGTGACAACAGGCCGTTGCGTAGAAAAGTGCAACATGTTTTTGACGAGCAGTAAAAGTTACGAAAAGGGTGAATCATGCTTTGAGCGCTTCGAGAAACCATATCATGGCGGCGTAATTGGACGCTATGGTCACCCCATAGGCATTTGCACCGCCTGGTGGCCTTCTATGCAGCTAGACAGTCACGCAAGACTTCCTCCCGAAATCGAATACTGCCACTTTCCACGTGTTCATTCTGTCGTCGGCGTTGATTGTGCGACGCCCATGTACGCCATTCCAGATGGTCTTGATGCAAGCCAGCCTGGCAGTCTATTTGGCTGAAATTGCATCGGATGTGCTGCGTCGCCTCGCTCAAGGTCGCAACGACATACATCACTGCACGAGAAATGGAGCCCCATGCAATTGCTTGCTAGATCCTGTATCAAATGGTATCGTAAATGTCCACATCAGACGTCTACACATCCTTTCCCATTCCAAACCAAAAGACATCAATCATCGTCCTTCACGTCTCCGAGCAAAGGTCCGGTCATGCCGCGCATCCTGCGCTCCAGCAAATCTTCCGAGCTCGCAAGTCGATTCACGACACTGCGGCTAGTACTGGGGCTCACCGCGCCCGACATGTGATGTCTTCTCATCCTCATACCATTCCTCCTCGAATTCGAAGCACTCGCAGCAGATCCGTTCGTTTGGCTCGAATACCGTCCACCACCACTGCCACTGCGCGTATGGTGATTCCTCTTTGCCTGCGGGGAGACCACGCCTCCGGCATCGATCTTTGTCATCCGGAATTTGGATGGGATTTCCAGTGGTCGCTCGGATTCCGACCCATGCGAACCCCGTCTGGAAGCTGTCCCTCGGGGGTTGGAGAAGTAGTCTGTCCCTCCGATCGATGCGACAGAAGAAGGTTCCTTGTTGTATGAATCGATAAAAGCTTCTTGCATGAAACGTCGGCACTCGTTGATCCATTCCCAGCCATCATGGTAGAGGCTCACGAATTGTAGGAAACCATGGCTGATTTGAGGGACGATGATCTTCTTGAAATGGTCATCGTCGTTGAATGTCGCGTCTTCGTTGACCAGACCGACTTCCTTCTGACGCTCGAATTCCAGCAATTTGGCTTGCCGGAGGCGACCAGCGAAGATCTGGGTATCGTCTACTAATGGATCGCGTTCGCCACATATCAAGAAGGTCTTTGGGAACTTGGCCAACAGCTCTTCAGGCGCTCGTACTGGTGACAGCCAGTAATCGGTGGTGAAGTCGGGCCTGCGGTGAGGACCAATGTAGACGATGATCATGGCTCGAAGCATTTCCGGGCTGATGATGCGGTCGTTCGTATAAGATATGACGCTACTCATTGCGAGCCGGGTCTTCATTCGCTTCTCTGGCTGCACGGCCACGACCGATTTTCGCCTGGGATTCGGAGTCACTGTGTCGTCCGAGTCCTCGGCGTCAGAGGTATACGGCGTGGTGCGGTCTATGCGACGATAGTCTTGGACTTTGCGATCAAGCACCCGTTTGTCGTCCTTGTTTCGTTTCAACGAATTCATGAGAGCCAGATGTTCGTCCGACATCCAGATGCCGATATTGAGCTCGAGAGCCGGGTAGATCAACACCACTGCCTCGGGTGGTGGAAGTGTATTCGGGATGAATCCTGTATGCCAGGTCGAATGCTGAGATTTCTCATCTAAAATCATCAGCACCAGGCCCGCGGCAAGGTTGCCGCCTGCACTATCTCCGCTGATGATGATCTTTGGGGTGTGTTCTCCTGACAAGTTGATACATCGTCCCCTGGTCGTGATCACCTGATAGTAGGCGTCGTAACACTCATACAGCTGGTAAGGATAGCACTCGTCGGGTGCTTTCTTGTAGTCGAGAGCCAGGACAGGACATCCCAATTTCCCAGCCCAGTGCATGAGCTTGTCGTCGTGACATCGCGGGTCCATGGCCACGAAACCACCGCCTGGTATGTCAAGCACAATCTCGCGTTGCCGTTGTAGCTCTGTATCTGATCCATTGAAATATAACCACGCATCAATGGGCTCTTTGTAGTCACTGTCTCTCGGTCTGTGGATTCTGATCTTTTTGGGCTCGTACTTCATCAATCTTGGCCTCATCAAGCGCGTCAAGAACTTCAGCACGGGTGTGTTGGGCTTGTTCCAGCTGACTCTTAGGTGATCGACGCGTAAATCACCTCTCACTCTCCGCACCATTTCGTCCGCCTGCTCTGCACAGACCAGATAGTACAGCGTGAACATAATCTCGCAGGTGTGTCGCAACCACTTCGGCTTCAGGTGCATCGCTGTCCAGAAGCCTGCATCTAGCGCCGTGGTCACCCACGTAGCCCTGAAGAACTTTTTATCGTAGAGATTCGCCAGCGGCTCTGGAGACTCCAGGCCCACGACTCTTGCAAAGTTGCGCGACACGTAGAGGGCCATGCAGGACACGACGAGTGCCTGGTGCATGGTGAAGCGTTGGGACAGCCATCGTGAGAGTCGATCGACGCCTGGCGGGCCATGTCGCTTGAACTTGCGCAGGTACAGGCTCCAGAAGACGACGACGGCGAGGACTTGGTATTTGCGAAAGCGGGTCGATGGGCGACCCAGGATGTGATCTGGGGGAGGGGATCAGCTGCCACGGGGCGTACGCAAAGTGCGAACGAGGAATGGACGGACCTATCATGGCCTCGAGGCCAGCATTCGCACTGCAGACGTTCAGCCCTCGCTGGGAGGCATGCGCCGGGGAGGATAAGTGAACAATGAAGGGATGCTATTGTTGGCAGTCTATGTCTATGCGCGCTACTCATACAATCAGAGCGGATGGAGGGCAACGGAGAGGCTCAGCGCAAACAGCTGGCCATCGTGACCGCGAAGTCGCTCAGGCATTCTGCCGTTGTGCACCGAGCGTCATTCCGCCGGGCACGAGACGTGCGGGTTTGAGCATGTGAAAGCACGGGAAGCGCCAGTGACAAGCGTCCCCGGGGTAATCCACAAAAGTCGAGGCACGAGTCCCACTGCCGAGGCTGCGGACTTGCGGAGGACATGCCCGGTCTTTGACGCGGCTCCACACGGGACAAGACGCTGCTGCTGGAGTACCTATTCACATGCCACCTTCGCCCCCAAGATGCAGACCCAGCGATTGCGGAAAACATGTCATGCGCACCCCGACCGTGTCATGACCGATTCCAAAACTCCGACGCTGAATGAATGAACGTGGCAGCCTGCGAGTCGTCGTGGAGTGTTTCAAACGTCTCGGATGCATCAGGCAAAGACAAATCGGAACGGATCATGGGCGGATCACGATGTTGGAATTCGACGGTACGTAGACAATTTACCACGCCAGTCCTTTGGACGACCACCAGCACACTCCGCCATTCTCTGAAGCGATCCACACGAGGGAGGCAGCAGTGACGTCCGAAGTGCTCTGCATTCTAGGCGGCGTTTTCGCCGAATCCACGAACCCATTCGCTGACCTCGAAGCCGAGCCGTCGCAGCGTGGATGGCTCAATCTCGAGCTCATCTTTCCCTTCCGTCTTACTCCTCTTCACGACAAAGAGGTTGCCCGGTTCCATGATCTCGACGGTAGGCTTTCCGCTCTCTGGCGTGGTGCTGTCTTTGACGTAAATGGTCAAGTCCGGACTGATGATGCCGCGCCAGTGTGTTGCGGTCCACTCCCAATGGTCTTTGGGCGAGTATTGTGCATACGGCTCGATTGGGATGTGGCATGCGAAGAAGTTGCTGGCGTGGAGCGAGTAGTTGGCGATGATACCAACCGGCTTTGCTGAGTTGGACGCACATGAACCCTTACTGGAGACCGACGCCTTGCGCGCGCTCGTGTCCATGTGCATCTTCTCACCTTCTTCCACATCTCCATCTGCTCGCTGAGGACCTGGATCGTCCGCTCGCGCCACGACCCGATGCGGTGATGCTCTCTTCGATCCAGACTCGGAGTCGTCGCCATCATCGTAGTTTTCATCAAGTGGTTCTCTGACTTTGCTCTTGGACGATGCGGCTGAAGTCGAAGCATCCACCATGACAGAGTCGGTCGGCGAGACACTCTTGATCATTAGCGACTCACTGATCTCACTGCTTCGCAGCAGCCACTCCGCTGCGAGACGGTGATACTGTGCCATGATCTGCTGCTTGCCACCCCCTACTGATATTACTGGTGCATCCGGCTGTATCACGCGGAGGTCGTCGCCCTTGCCCAATGTATCGCCCAGCCACTTCCCCAGTGCCTTGACGGCCTCTACATTATCGCCCTCGATAGCGACCAACGGACCCCTCGGGTTTGCTTTCCTGACCGGTGCCGGCGGAGCCACCTTGCCCAGCACGTTGATCTTGTACCAAAAATCCAACGTCATGATTGACTCCTTGGCGCTCCTCACGCCCCCACCAGAGGTCATCGCCCCTGGTGCAACGCCGGCACCTTGAGTCTGTAATGGTGGCAGGGTCAAAGACCGGTCATGCGGGCCCGCATGACCTTGAGACAGGCGATGTTGCGCATACCCAGGGCCAGGCCGTGGTGGCGGCGCCATGGGGCCAGGTGGACTCACAACACCACGTAGGCCTGGCAGTGATTCTCGACGAGCGTGTGGCGCTGCTGGCGGGTAAGGATGTGGTGCAGGTGGCTGATTGAACGGAAATGGCGTTCCAGGACCACCGTGGGGACCAGGAGGCGGTGCAGCCACAAATCGGGATGGAGGAGGGCGAGAAGCCATGGTGGTGGTGTGCTCGTTGTTATTGTTGTATCGACGACGCTTGAGATCAGGGCTCAGTGGTCCCATATTGCCACGCTCATCGTGATGATTGGCAGACATGGCGTTGCCTGGAAACCGACCGTGTCGTCTCGCTGCCGGCGACTGGAGACTGAGATCCCGGAGCACGGGCAGCGTTCTTGTAACGGGTGTGGCAATCGATCCGGGCGTATGAGCCGACGCAGGACTGTTGCCCGCAGTATATGGCGTCGATGGGGTCAAGATGCTCCGCCCTCCGCACTTGGGACAGCGAGGCTTCTCAACTACTGATGCTGGCTCTGACGAAAGACTGCCCCGGCGGTTATTTCGTTTGGGCTGGTAACGATAAGACGGGTACTGCTGTTGATGTCGAAGCTTCTCCTCTTCGGCAAGTGCCTTCCACCTGTTCTTGATCTCGGGGGGCTGGTTCTGCCACTGCTCACCGATGATCTTGGAGATCTCCGGATTGGCGAGGCCTGGATTTTGAGCCACAACTTGCGCTTGTTGATTTTGACGATACAAGATGAATGCTTTGATCCGTGAGCACTTGAACCAGTCAACCATTCATGGTACGAGGATAGATACTCACCGTTGCGAGGTCTGGGTATTTTAGGCTCTGGTTGGCAGATACACACCTGGATTTCCCCGCTGTCAGATCTGGTGTGCGCTGGTGACGCTTCGGGCAAATCGAGGTCTTTGTCTTCAACCTCAACAATGCCAGCCGTTCGCTTTCTCGTTTTTCTACTGAAGGGGGGGCTCTCTTCAGGTGTCAATGGAGTTTTTGAGAGGTCCCTGCCGGAAGGGCTGGAGGAGCGTCTGTGATGGCGTGCAGTGACGGAAGACGATGTGCGCCTACTGGGAGCTGCGGCAGTATTATGGCTGCTGCCTCGTGTATCCTGAGCGTGAGACTTGTTCAAGACAGCTTCATCAGTTGGATTGGACCCGTCTGGCATGGTTCGCTGCCACAGTTGTCTCGTAAAGATGATGTGCCCGGACTCATTTGCGGGCGGCTGCGTTTGCACAGGCTGGACGGGGGGAAACCACTGTCGATGCACAGGGAGCGACGATACGGATGGTTCCTGAATAGATGCAGACATCGAGAAGGAGAGGGAAGGGTCTCACAGCCCTCTTGTTCCACTGGCATGCCGAATCGACAATGAAAGAGCTGGAGCGTACCAATGAGAGCGCGTGACGGATCGAGACGGCCCATTATTGCAAAGGAAAAGCAAGATATCTTTGTGCCTATTATCCCACGACAACCGTGGCATGCGGTCCTTTGTCCACTGCCGAGCACGGCCATCGTCTGCCTCACGCAATGCTGCGATTGTTGCGGAGTCGATGAAGCGGACAGGCTTTCTTTGTTCTTTGTTGGCAACCCGCGGGTCCGAAAGCGGCCAAGCCGTAGCGCGAAGCAGCCAGGCGAAACGTCAGCTTCCTTTGAGACATTCCTAGGCGGTAAGCATGCAAGGTGGCGAACGCAAAGAAATGCTAGACGACGCAAGTGAACAAACCGCCACACCCTCTTTCGCAGTTTCCGTGGTTCGCTTCGCCCGCCCGCGTGTATGATTGATCCGCGTGTTTCCATCAACTTCATGGCATTTTGCTCGTGCCATGGCGACGCGAACCTCCCGGCACCGACAGAGCGGAATGTTACACACAGTTGCAACTCTGAGGTGTGTTGTGTAACACCGTCGCACAAGCTCAATTTTCGTCCTCGTTATACACTGCAACGCTGACCTGTGGTTCGGTGTCGCCGGCTTGCGGGTCATTCTGCATATTCCATCAAGCCTGCACGTTGCTGGCCAGACTGTCGGAATGGGGTGCTGCTGTGCCGTGATGATTCACTGGCGGGAAGGTGATTGCCATGATGCGCAGTGTTGGTGTGCGCCCCGAGCTGAGCAACTTCCGACGGATCCAGACTGTCGGTGAAGCAGATGTGCATCTTCGATCCCGAAACAAAGACTGAGCAGTGCTTTACATAGCAAAGACCGGCTCTTCTTGCACAGGAACCAAAATCGTGGCCGTCGAGCTGCGGCAGAGAGGCGGGTAAGCACGGCGGAAGATGAAGGAGATAAGACACGACAGGTACGCAGTGGCACGGCACGCTCAGTATTGGTTTTCTCATGCTCGAGCGCCATGAATGAAATTGGCTTGTTTTGAGGTTAGCACGAGCAGCCCGTGCGCGCTGATCCGCCACCTGTTGTGTCGCCGCGTGACGCGAGCGATTGAGCACTGGCTTTCCGCAATTCAACAGAGTCACCAGCAGTGACTGGACGAAGGCTCCATCCAGAAACATATCGAGGTGTTTTGACCGAGCGCATGATCGAGCCCAAAAGGGTCAGCTGTGGTTTGTACATCAACCAGCCAGAGGTCACCACCCGCGACCCACACGACCTTCGGAAAGCAGCATAAACGTGAAGCAACACGTCTGAGCCACGCGAGGGGACTGCTCGTTGCGATCCTGTTTGTATCTGTGTCACAGATCCATCGACGGCTTGCTGCAGCTGTCAGGCAATCCTGGAATTTCTGGTCAGTCTCTACACCATACACAAATGGTTCTAGGCAACGATCGCTACCAGCCCCTCGTAACTGACTGGCAAGTCCTGATTATTCGATTCGCAGTTTACACGTTGTCTGTTGTGTTCCCGCATACGTTTCATCCTGTAAACGCCCCTCTACAACACACAACGACATGATACTCGGGCTTGTAGTTTTATTGCCACTTGGGAGAGCTGTGGCCGGTTCGTGATCAATGGAGGTCCCCATCAGTGCTGCTGCTTTTCCTTTTGCCTGCGGACGTGCTCGTCGAACCTTTTCCACGCAAAGACCCCTTCGATGAAAATTGAAGCGTTCCATAGCCACCATTGTAACGAGCGTGCATGGACGGAATGCCTGGGCAACTTGATCAGTGAGAAATACAACATCTCACTGCCGTGGACGGCAGCCAAGCCTGTCAGGAGCCACGGCTGAATGGTCCACGAGAACTTCGCAAAAGAGCTGCCGAGAAATTGGTCTACAACTTGACCGCTCTCGAACCACCAGCGCTGGCTGTAAGCGACAATCGTGACGAGAATTCCCAGAAAGGGGAGAGCATGTGATCCAGTGGGCGGGGCATATGCCGTGACGGTAACGTCTGACTGACCCAGAGCTTGGCGGCATTCCCGATCAAACTCCACGACACGTTCGCGTGCTTCTCTCAACGAGTTCAAGGGAGGCTCGAAAGGCAAGCGGACTGTAGTCCCGCGACAGGACAGCGAAAGTCCATTGAGGTCTACGTCTGTCACCTCGCCATCGTGTGCTTTCCACGATGAGATCTTGCCGTAGTGTTGGAGATAACGGACTACCTGCGGTTTGGTCAGTCACGAAGACTCGACGTGCTTCAGTGTCTCTCGTCGTTACGCACGGAGTCGTGATGATCATTGTTCTGGAAGATATTAGGGGCGTTCTCTACCCGTGCAATTCCGAATCGGCGTCGAATGTCATTCTTACCATATGCTTTATTATTCGTGCCTTAGCGGCAGCATCGGGTCCTCTGCTCGCCATCGAGTCTCAACCTGGTTGGACGCTGTCTACACACAAGCACGCTCGCACGTCCGTAGAAGTCAGCAGGTCGGGATAGCAGGGCTTGCTAAAGTCCTGGCACTACAATACTCTGTCGGCGCGGGTAAGAATTTGTCCGATAGGAAGACCATATTCTCATTTCGCAATGCTCACATTTCATCGTCTGCACGGGATCGCTCTACGCCGAAGACTGCTGGTGGCTGACAAGCGGACACGAGATCCCATCCAGTGACATCAGTTGCGCAAGGGAGCTCGCTTCCTCGTGGAACAGCCAGCCCTTCTCCCGGCCGCGCATTCAGAAGGCAATGCGATCGCGATGACATCCTATACAATCCAAGGACCCGACGCGGTGTGATGAAAAGCGGATCGGCCTGTTCCTTGACCGCGCTGGAAGGTCTTCCGCCGTCTTCGTCATGCACTCTCGACCGCGAGGCTGGACTTGCGCCACAACACGCGGCCCGCTTGGGTCATGGCAAGCCGATCCACGCATCCTCGCTTCGCCCTGCAACAAGTCGCATCCCTGCGAGCTGTGGCTGTATGGAGCTGTATTGCGTCAGGCGTGTGATGTGGGTACAGCATGAGAATGAATCAATGCTCCTCGAAACAGGTTTGGGCCCGCTTCCTTTAGGTCTAAGTGCACATCTCTCGCATCTCATCTTTTCAACTTCCGACTTGTGCACAAGCACGGCGCAAATAACCCGCAAGCACTACGCTAAAACAGAAAAGCCAGTATGTCATCTCAGCAGGAGGAGCAGTCTGCTAGCATATCCGGCTCTGGGGGTGCGAACGCTGGACTGAACGCTTCTGGCAGCGCGGAAGCAAATAGCAAAACCACCAAGAAGACGCCGAAGAAATTGGGCCAGAAGAAACAAGAACAACAACCAACTCCAGAACAAACAGACGACGCCGAAGCCGAAGGCGGCGCCGAACAAGAAGCATCAGCTGAAGCCGGCGCAGAAGCGGACGGCGAAGCAGAACCACAAATGGAGGCCGAACAGCAACAAGAGCAATCTCGCCAGCAATCTCGTCGCCGCCAGAGTCGGGGCCGCGGCCGCAAAGGAGGCCAGCAGGAGAGTGACACGGAATCCATCGCGCGAAGCGACCAGAGCGCCGCAGGTGGTCGCCGTCAACGTCAACGTCAAAAGAAGCAGCAACAGCAAACCAAGAACTCGCAGGGCGGTCCTCTCGACGGCATAACCGAAGACCTTCCAGGCGGAGAAGCTGTGGGTCAGGCCGGCGAGCTCGTCCAGAACACTGCCGGCAGCGCGGTCAACACTGTCGGTGACACTGCTGGCAAGGCATTGGGTGGTCTCACTGGTGGCGGCAAGAAGGGCCAGGAGCAGGGTGGCGGCGAGGAAGATGGTGGTGGTGGCGAGCAGCTGCGATTGAGATTGGAGCTTAACCTTGATATTGAGATCCAGTTGAAAGCGAAGATTCACGGTGATCTTACTCTTGGTTTGCTCAACTAGAAATCCACGAAGGGTGTACGGCGCGAAAAGCAGAGTTTATCTCTTATGGATAATTGCATGATTTCTTGGGGATACTGGACGGAACGACCGTGTAATCGTAGATGGTGGCTTAAATGAGACTTTCACCAAACTGTTCCTGTGTGCATGTTACGCGGCCGGAACGGCTTGGGGAGGTCGTCACTTCGAGCCCAGGATGTCATCGGACTGCGCGCCTACCATGAACCTTGTCAGATGCATCTCTTTTACGCCGTGACAACTCATGTACCCTTTCGGATGACGACAGATGATCAGCGATAGAGAAATACGTCCCCGGCCCAGTGTTTCATCCTCTGCATTCCCGTCAGATGGGATGTCGGCTCCGTGGGAAGCGGCCTGGTGCCAGGTTTTGCGGCTGCACGTCGAAGCTGCAAAGCAGGTGTCGTCTTGCACACATGCGAAGCTAGCTCCATACGCTCCAAACCTTGAGTCTAATGCCACATTTTCCACGTTCTGCCAGGCGACTGCTACTAGACGCGGTGGTGCGGGCCGCCGAGGTATTGCGTATACCAGGCGTAAAGTGCTTGCAGGAGGATGAAGTCACAAAACTGGGACCTGTGGCGGTGCGCACAGGGATACCACTCCGCGAGACGTAACATGCAGAGCGATGGTCGCGCGATCGGACGCAAACAGGTTTCATTGCATCTGGCGCTCGCTGGCGATTCATAGCGGGTCTCCAGAGCAGGTGCGAGGTGGGTACGGCGCGCTGCTGACGGCAGACGAGGCGAGTCCAGGTTCCTGTCGAGGTGTCGCTCTCTTCGCATTTGGTCATTTCCACAGTCCTTTGTGCCGATTCCATCAAATACTCACTGCAGGAACACGTCGCAAGGACATCGGAACACGACTTGGTAGCAACTGCGTTTCCACACACTCCCCAATATCTTTAGCCCACGCTGGGGGCCAAAATGGCGGACAAGATCAACAATGAGTCGTACCGAAAGAAGTACAACGAGGTGCCGAAGCTCGAGCACCTGTCCGAGGAGACGTTGAAGAACCCACCCAAGCAGAGGACAGTCCAGCAACAGGAGAAACAGGACCGGCTCATCAAGAAGGAAAAGCGAGAAGCAGGCCTCGAGTCCAACCGATCACGATCGTCTTCACGAAGAGAGCGAAGGAAGCGTATTCAACAGGCGATGACAGACGGCAAATATATGAAGACTGGCTCGCTGGAGGCCTTGGAGGAGGCAGATGCCAACGGAGACCTCGATCAACAACGGCCGTTCGAGCGGATAGGGCCCGACAGCACCTCGATGGACGGACCTGTCACACACGCCCGAGCCATGCGAGGAGAAATCCCCGTCCGCGGCTCAAACCCGAATCAACCCTACTACATCACGCCGCAAGAAGAAGAGAGCAACGGGGTATGTCGACATCTGTCTTGGCTCACGAAAATTTGTTCGTAACTGACATGTTCCAGTCCGCGTTGAAAGACACCGACGGCCTCAAGCTCACACTAGAAGCCAACCTGGACGTCGAGATTGAATTGAAAGCCAGCATTCGCGGCGATCTCACACTATCACTATAGTAAGTTCCCATTCCCCGCCCCGTGTCTCTGCATTGAGAGCACTGCAGTGAATTCTTTCTTCATGCCAAGGGAAGAACTCCACGCTACTGTTTCTCGAGGCTCTAGAAGATCACACAATAACAGTCGTGAACTTCTAGTGCATGAAGAAGGGGTTCTGCGTCCAACGTGTCACTTGACCCCACGTTGCCTGATATTGCGAGTTCGACCGCCATCCGGAGCAGAGTTGCTGACAAGTTTTTTTTTCAGCGAGTGAGTGAGAATTTGTCATACAATGGGTGGTCGTATCAAATTGGAGGCCTCGGATCAGATGGCGTATTCTGGGCACATGCTATTTATTGGAGGATCTTGGGAAGTTTGGCGTTTGGGAGAGGGGACAGTGGTGAGCATTGAGCGAACGATGGCGATCAGATCCAAGCTTGCTAGTCGCATGGCAGTCGACACTTCTTAATGATCATAGCGACATACGGAACGCTTTCCCTTCGTTCTGCATATCACTCTCTTTCTACCATTTCGATTTTTGCCAATTCGACGCAGCTATAAGCTGGTGTCTCGGTGCAATTCAGTTGGTGATGCGCGGTGCTGCTCTGACCGATCATACTAGTCTTCCATGCGCAACAATGTAGGGAAACGCGCCTCCATGTCTGGAAAAGCGAACCAAATTCAATAAATTTAGCTTCAATACAGCAAGATGAAATTGACGAATGTTCAAATGTTGCACGTCGCAAACCAAGCTCCAGGATTTTGGCTTTCAGAAGTCCTGGCGCCGCAATCTCCATGCCCCACCATGACTGGGTGTTCCGCCCCCACCATGGCCAGAACTGGTGAGCAAGTTGTTGCAGCAAAAGTCTCACAAAACCCAACTCGCAGCAATTGTTTGCACGAAAGGAAGTTGCAGACATGTCGGGTCACAGCCATTCGCATGAGGGCGGAGCGTCGCATTCTCACGCCGCGGCAGATCATGGCCACACGCACGAGATCCTCGATGGGCCGGGCTCGTTCTTGGGGCGTGAAATGCCCATCATTGAAGGTAGAGACTGGAAAGATCGAGCTTTCACTGTGGGCATTGGCGGGTATGTTGTGACTCCAAGGTCTTGAAAAGAAATCCAGACTCACCTTGGATCCCCGTGCAGACCGGTCGGATCAGGCAAGACAGCGCTCATGCTCGCGCTGTGTCTGGCACTACGGGACAAGTACAACATTGCTGCGGTGACCAACGACATTTTCACGCGCGAGGATTGTGAATTCCTCACGCGGCACAAGGCTCTGCCTGCTGAGCGGATCAGGGCCATTGAGACGGGAGGTTGTCCTCATGCTGCCGTTCGCGAAGACATTTCACAAAACCTGGCCGCCCTGCAAGATTTGCAGAAAGAGTTCCAAACCGACCTGTTGTTGATCGAGTCTGGAGGTGACAATCTGGCGGCGAACTACTCTCGAGAGTTGGCAGACTATATCATCTACGTGATCGACGTCAGCGGAGGAGATAAAATTCCTCGCAAGGGAGGCCCGGGAATCACGCAGAGTGATTTGCTCATTGTCAATAAGACAGATTTGACAGAACTGGTGGGGGCAGATCTGGGCGTGATGGACCGAGATGCTCGAAAGATCCGGTGAGTTTCCTCGTCTGCTGTTGGACCACGGCGACACTGACGACAAACGACAGAGAGGGCGGGCCGACGATATTCGCGCAGGTGAAAAACGGGAAAGGCGTGGATCAGATCGTGGACCTCATCTTGAGCGCGTGGAGAAGCTCAGGCGCAGCAGCGGCCACGAGCAACCCGAATCAGTGAGACGGGCGGCGCCTCGCTCGTTCTATGATTGAAATTGGCGACTCAGCCGGACAGCATCATCAGGGTGTGCACAAGCGTCAAGTCGGGCATTTCTGCAGTATGCTGTAGTATGAGAACACATCAAACGATGAATGGATTGCCGAAGTGCGGTTTCTACACGTCGCGCTGTCACGAGCGCGTTCGGGAGACGAAACGGGCATGCTAGTGGGCGATCGGCAGGCGCAGGTGCAAGGAGATTTGCGACTCAGACACTTCCAGCGATGCCTTGCGGAGCTTAAAAAAAACGCGGTGTGGGCAGGACGTGGTGACTGTCGTGGCTTCGTGCCCAAAAACGCAGCATGTCATGTCGAGTCGATCAACTGGCAGCTCGAGCGTTGGACAGGGGGGTCAAATAATAATATGAAATGTCGGCGTGGCTTGAGCAGTACCAAGAGTCAGTCTCGTCGAAGCTGACCTGCAGTGTTTCTGCCTGCTTGCCGTCCGTCGTGCAATGCGCCGGGCAGCAGCAGGCCTCGTGCAGAACAGAACAGAGCAGTGCAGTGTGTAAAATGGCTGGAGCGGGAGCTGGACAAGGTGACTAACAGACTTCGCTTTAGGCAGGACCGATCGTGGCGGTCCGCCAATGAGGCCATCTCAGGGTCTGGTTCTGGTTTCTTGGATGCATTGTGCCCTTGCTGCTGCTGCTGATGCTGCTGCTACTGCTGCTACTATTGCGATTACTTGTTTGCTGGCTGCTCAT
>ANSM01004989.1:0-14505 GCA_000347735.1 Cercospora canescens BHU | reverse complement strand
GTCCTCGGCAGAACATGACCGCAGTCCGCCGACTGGCCGGCCGCTAAACCATCATTCAACGACACCTGCTACGTCTTCGCCATTGGCCTCTCCACCGCAGTCTCCGCCCAGCTCGCCTCCCGGAGAGAGTGACAGTCGCCACGCATCGGACTACTACTCAAGCCGAGGGACCCACGATAGGCTTGGCAATCCATTGCCAGAAAAACGAAGACAGGCGGCGATGGCATCCAGGTCCAAAATGACATTGCCTGGAGATCTTGGTGCAAAGGACCCGCGACGACCCAAATCTCCAGCTCCCAATACTTTGCCTGGGGACCTGGGGCCAAATGACCCGCGAAGAGCCAGTAGCAGGCCCACAAGTCCTGTTGGAAGCCCTGCGCCTTCTGCAGCCTCCAGCCATGCGCGACATGCAAGTGATGATGTCGCCACCCGGCTAGAGGAAGACCCTCCGGAGCTCGCCCATCGTCATGATACAGATTCGGATGCCGATGCAGACAACGACAATGATACGGATGGCGATGACAGTAAACGCGGGCGGGCAATGAAACGTCCAGTTCCAGGTAGAACTACATCCGGAAAGGCCATCAATGTTCGCGACGAAAGTAGTTCGGATTCGGATCGTGAGCAGAACAATGATGCTTCTGCTGCTTCGAAGCCGGATCCCACCAAAGGACAGAGCAAATTGTCTTTTGCAAAAGACAAGAGGAAAACACGCTTGACCAGCACGAGCCCTCATGGCAAGAGGCGTGTCCATCCCTCAACAGCATTCGATGCTGCACCCAGCGGTGCTAGTACGCCGTTGCACTCAGACGATGAATCCGCGTCAGAGCTGCTGGCTGCGCAGAAGCTGAGTCTGTCTGTGAGTCAAGTTCACAGCACACCTTCGGCACATCGTGTGATTCGACAAATTTTGAGAGGTGACTTCGAACACTTCCAGCGAGAGGCTGAAGAGGGACGAAAGCGTCAGCGCATGTACTTGGTTGCCACAGATATATCTCCCGAGGCTGAATATGCACTGGAATGGACCATCGGCACTGTACTCCGAGACGGCGACACACTCTTTGCAGTCTACGCGGCTGATGAGGATACTGTGGGAGATGATGGAGGCGTCCAATTAGGCCATGGAGCCGACAGTGTTCGCGACACTGCGTCCATACTGAAAACTATGCCTACCACCGTGCAGCCGCAGAGCAGCACTCTCGGGCCCTCGCCACTCAGCAGGTCTAGTCTTGGCGGCGACGCTCGTTCTCGGAGTCGAGGCGTCTACAACAACGCCGACGCAGAGCGACGAAAGGCTGTGGAAACAATCACCGAGCGCTGCGTAAGGCTTCTCCGCAAGACAAGACTTCAAGTCCGCGTCGTGGTGGAAGTTTTCCACTGCAAGTCTCCAAGGCACATGGTCACCGAAGTCATCGACTTCCTCTCGCCAACTCTGGTTATCATCGGTTCTCGAGGACAGAGTGCCGTGAAGGGTGTTTTGCTCGGATCCTTCTCGAATTACCTGGTCACAAAATCAAGTGTGCCGGTCATGGTTGCGAGAAAGAAGCTGAGGAAGCACAGCAAGACTGCCGCGAAGAGGCATAAAGATGGTTTGGATATTGCCTATCAGAATACTGGTAGAGGTGGCAGATTCAGCAATGTCATTCAGGTTGCGAAGGGCAAGGGTCTGCGCGTGGAGAGCTGGGATAAGGTCGGCATTGACTGAGCGATACACCATTCGTGGTAGGAGATACAGTGTTATTACAAGGCCAACATGCCCCTCCTCAGCAGTCCGGTCCTCACTGCAAGTGATGCACTGAAGCCGAGTGCCAGCACGTGACACTTACCACAACCATCCCCTAACGTCGCCCTTCGGTGGTGCATAAGATCTCAGTCACTCCCTCCTCCCACTTCTGCTCCCTTTCCGCAATTTTTCATCCAGCTGCTCGCCATTTTTGCGCTGCTCACCGCCACGACCGACGAATCACCAACCAATCCCACCCTACATGCTAGCGTCGCCCTCTTGGCAGCCTTTCCCGCAAGCCGACGACATAACCATGCAGAACACGCAGTCCCACGACGACTTCAGCTCTCCATTCGTCGCCCCCTTCACTTGGGACGACGATGATTGGAAGCTCTGGAACGCCATGGTTGCTGTCCGGGATCAGAAACCCGCAGTAGCGCCTTCTGAGAGGGCTGCTACTGGCGGGTGAGTTTTTTTTTACCACCCTACTGATCTGTTTTCGGGCCCAGAAATTTTACACACATGAAAGGATCAGTAGGGACTGACAGGATTCTGCCGGCCGATGTCACTGGCTCCTTGACGCCACGGAGTCAGGCAACCTCTGTTGCTGCCGCCACCATTATCTGCCAAGACATTGCCTCCATTCCACCAGGTCGCCAGCCTTCTGCGATCCTCCAGTGCGGCATATGCATGGTACCTCGACTCTACTCTCGCAAGGCGGATCTCAAACGCCACATGGAAACCCACCAGCCGGGCACCCACTTCTGCCATATCAATAATTGCCCTTGTGGCCAGGGTAACGGCTTCACGCGCTTTGACAAGCTGCACGAGCATCTGAGGAATATGCATGGATTGTAATGAGTTCGACCAGAGCGTGAAAGGCCGATTGTGATGGATTTACTTTCGAATGGAGATGTGAATTGGTGATTTAGAGTAACGACTTTTCTTTAAGTAATCTGTGGAGGCGTTTGCGGTCATTTGAGCCTACGAAGCAATAGAGAGATTCAACGCTTCAAGCCCCATAACGGCGTTTCCTGCAGGACAGAGATGGAATATCGTGCAGCGCTTGTGTAACAAAGCGTGAAGTCGGCCGGCCACACACGGGAGCCAACGCGGCTGTATCCTCCCGGGACCGACTGCCGACTTCAACTCTTCCACTTGGTTTTCTTCTTGCATCTCTCGTCTGTCATTACTGCTTTGGAGACCTACGGACTACTCACTAATTCTTGTGAGGAGATGGCACTGCTGACTTACGATGTCGCTCTACTAAGACCACTTTATCCTCTACCGTCTGGCCTGACGCTGTCCGCAAGAACACATGAGTGACCTCGCTGGCAACGGAATACTAACAACATCGACCACATGGAATACGGAGCGATCGTGTTTTATGAAGTGCTTCTCCTCTGCGAGCATCATGTGCCACCTTGTGCTCCAAATCAAAAAATACGGCAACCCAATCTCATTTTAAGCAACATGTGAGAGCACCACCGCCATCTTGGCATCCTGCAATGGAAACTTTGGCCACACCTTCAACGGTCAAGACCGCATAGGCACTCAACTTGCCGTCCAAGTGGCCAAGGCAACCGGCGCCACCACTCCTCTCCTTGGCAATCACCGCTCTCATTAGCCGCTCCACTCTTGGCGTCTTGGATGTGATCAGTGACATCCGCCCCATGGGGACCGTTGCGCCTGCGACCTTCGTTCAGGCTAAATGTCGTCTCAAGTCAAATGTTGGTCGTACCTCGCAAATCGAATGAGATCGCTACCCATTCTTTGCTTGCGGCTTTGAACGCGTATGCCTAAGCCTTGGCTTGGCTGGTGTGAGAATACACTGCTGGAATACAGGAATTCGAATATAAGGTCTGGCCCACTCTTTAGCCTAAATACACGTGGTCTCGCATGCTGCTGTATACTTATCATGCGAGTAGCGATTGCTGCTGAAGTGGCCATTGACCGAATTTCCCAGCACCACAATTTTTCTCCAGAAAAGGCATTGCATCATGGTGCAACAAATTCCGATCACGGAAAGACCTTCGATTGGAGCTGGAACACGCCGTAATAAGCTTGAAGATGTCCTACCTCTTGATCAGCCCCTTGGTGGCGGGTCCGGCACCTGGTTCTACTCAATCTATGTCTCATCGTACCAATGATGACAAACTCTTCCAACGGCTACGATGGATCTCTTCTTAACGGTCTCCAGTCTCTTCCACAGTGGCGGAACTATTTCAACACCCCTACTGGAGCGGTGCTGGGCGCTCTTTCCAACGCATACACCCTTGGCAACTTTGTCGCGTTTCCCGTCGTGGCCTGGTTCAACGATCGATGGGGAAGACTGGGTGGACTACGCGTGGGGTGTTTCATCAGCGTCATTGGTGCCGCTCTGCAGGCTGGTGCTCAGAACTACGCCATGTTCTTTCTCGCACGATTGATCATTGGAGGCGGATCTGTGATCGCTCTCGTTGGCGGCCCTACCCTGGTGTCAGAGCTTGCGTACCCTACCCATCGAACGACTTGCACTGCTTTGTTCGGTCCATCTTGGTACACTGGAGCTCTCATAGCAGCGTGGGTGACCTACGGCGCACAGGATATGCAGTCGACATGGGCATGGCGTCTTCCGTCACTACTTCAGGGCGCTATCCCTCTCATTCAAGTGGCAGCTTCATTCTTCATTCCAGAATCGCCGAGATTTCTCATTAGTAAAGGGCGCGAAGAAGAAGCTCGTGCGATGCTCAACAAATACCATGCCGGCAATGACCCGGCATACGCAGCACTTGTCGAATTCGAGATCAACGAGATCAAAGTCGCCCTCGCCGAAGCCGAACAGAGCAGAGAAGTCTCCTACAAAGCTTTCATCAGCACCAAAGCCAATCGCCATCGGCTCTTCGTCGTCATGTTCCTCGCTATCACCTCGCAGCTCTGCGGCAACGCTCTCGTGTCCTACTATCTTAACCTCATTCTCAACAGCATCGGCATAACAGGCGCACGGGAACAACTCGAGATCAACGGCGGGCTGATGGCCTACAACCTCGTCACGGCCATCGTAGCAGGCTTGATCGTCGGTCGTCTCCGAAGAAGACCAACATTCGTGTTCGGTCTCGGTTTCATGCTCATCGCATACATCATCTGGACAGTCTTGAGCGCCATCAACCAGCAACGCAATTTCGAACAAGCTTCCCTCGGACGAGGTGTTCTGGCCATGATCTTCTTTTACTACATCAGCTACAACATTAGCATGAACGCTCTTCCGAATCTTTACATTACGGAAGTGCTGCCGTACTATCTCCGAGCCGAGGGCACGACGATTTTTGTTTCTACGCAGGGGCTCGTGCTGGTATATAATGGCTTCGTCAATCCCGTCGCCATGGATGCCATCTCTTGGAGGTATTACATCGTCTTTTGTTGCCTCATCGCAGTGCAGGCAGTTGTGATATATTTTGTCTTTCCAGAGGTGAGATTTTTCACAAAAGCCGTACGAAATAGCACTTTAGAACATTTACTGACCGCGAGCCTAGACACATGGCTTTACTCTCGAGGAGACAGCTCAGGCTTTTGGCGACGGTGCGCTGCATACAACCTCATCGTTCAGTTCCGAAGACGAGAAGAGGGATGTCGATGTGGCTCACATTGATAACATCACCACTGAGAAGAAACAATGAAGCATTAAACAGACCTTTGAAGAGATATGCGGGAATCGTGGCAAGAGTGAGGATGATGAAAATCTTGAACTCGTTAAAATCAGCTCCACACGCTCAGCTACTCTGAAATCGACTTCTCCCGAATCTCAGCAGCATTTGGGTTGATCGAGCTTCTCCGTGCCTCAGCATTCTCCTCGGCGTCATTGAGCGTATACTCCTCCTTATCGATGTGTCGGAAGAGGAAGTAAAAGATTACAGTGACAATGCCGCCAGCAATAGCTGGTCCACCAAAGTCCCAAGTGAGGTAAGGATCGCGAATCACAGAGGAGCAGGCCAGACCGATAGCGTATGCAAAACCGGTGTTCAGCAGATTGATGGCTGAAACAAGACCTCTCATGTTGGCAGGTGCACGAGAGTACGCGATACCGTATGCTGGGACGTTGACGAAGATTTCAGAAACACCACCGAGTCCGTAGGGAATCGCCATCCACCAGATGGTAATTGGAGCGACACCTGTGCCCACAGTGCAGTTGTCCGAGCCGTATTCGCCGCAAGGAGATTGTTGGTAGGCGTAATAGTTCAGCACCGCGTAAGCTACACCGCCAATCGTCGACATGGCAAGACCGGTGGTGATACGTGCAACAGGTCCGTAGTGGACTTTCAACTTGCGAAGGAACGGGTAGAGTCCGTAGTTCATGATCGGCACACCCACGATGATGCTCAAGCTGTTGAAGTTCTGAATAACATCGTTTGGAACGCCGTTCGTCGTCAGCATCGTGGACAGGTAGCCGGCAGCACCACCGATACCATTATCGTTGATGTATTGAATGGGGAAGAAGCAGAACATTCCCGTGGCTTGGAATGCTCGTCTCACGTCCTCGACAAATTCGTCGTTCCATGATGTTTGGATGCTGAGTCCAGATGCGGCGATGTGAGATGGCTTGGCGAGATCCCAGAATCCGTGTCTGCCGATCCTGAAAAGCCCGCCGCGGCGGAAGCATACTCCAAGGACGCGGCACACACGGCCGAGCTCGTTGCCTCCCGGTGGATGGTGGATCAAACGTGGCTTGACGAACCAGAGAAGAAGTGGCAGAGGCAGGTACAGCAAGAGCGGCAGCAAAAATGCGAGCCAGAAACCGACGTACTTTTCAGCGTAGGTTGTTGCGACACCCATGAAGCCTCCGACGTTGATCAGGAGATAGAACCAGAGCATGACTCGTTCTGTTGTCGATTCGGGATCCTCGATGACTCTTTCGCCAGACTTGGTAGTGATGACTTTGGGCACTCGGGTCGTCATCTGGTCGAGCAAGAGAGGGGACACGTTGGGCTTGAACATTGCTGGAGGAACATGTAAGTAAAACAGGCTCTTCCTTCTTGCTTCGTGAATACTTACCAGCACCGATAGCCAGGATGTACAGCGAGAGGAGGTACGGCGTTTTGGCACTTCCGTCCGCGAGAAGTGGCTTCGCAGCAGAAACGCACATGAGGACGTGAGCGACACCAAAGACCAACACACCCCAGCAGATGAGCTTGAAACGGCCAGTACGAGTATCTGCGAGCCAACCGAAGAAGATGGGGAGGCAGTACACCAACATGGAGAAAGATTGCGAAACGGCATTGGCCTTTACGGTTCCAAGGCCAAGAGCGCCAGCAGTTTCCTGCGTGCCTCGTGGAGGTGCTCCATATCCATTACCGCCCGCAGGCAGTGGCCGATTCACGAAGTTTCCAATAAGCTGCTGAACACCATAGTATGATGCGCGCTCACAGAACTCCACAAAACAGATGAGGTAGGCAATGGCTGGCATCTTGCCCGGGACTCGTCGCAGAGTCTTGAGCTCGTCCAGCGTCGGCTTGCCCTCATAGTCGCCCGCTGCGGCCAGCACATCGTGGTAGAGGTTCAGGTCGTCCGAGACATTCTCCTCGTCTCCCGAGGGCGACCGTTTGACATCGGTGCTGATTTCCTTGCTCGCTTTGGGACACCTGTCAGCCAATGTCCCTACGGATGTGGCCGGGGACACTCACCCATCGTGATGGACTCTGCAAAGCAAACGCACTTCCCTGAGATGAAAGAAGTAGGGAGGGTAGTTCACGACCACGCGACACACGGCTGGGGTAATAAAGCAAGATGGTGTTATCGCACGTCGCCGCTGTGCCACATGGTTGCACTCGTGCACGCCGGCCGAAGCGTTTCCTGCATTGATTATCCATACCTTTTACGAGGTAGTCCCTCCGTGTATCAGGGTAGCCTGCCATGATAATTGGCTGCAATCCTAGCTCGAAGGGAACCTTGACTGGGGGATATGCCCAGAACGGCAAGAACCTCGGCATGCAGCGCTAAGATAATCTTGTTTGCAGAAGCAATCGGCTCAAGCCTGGCCAAGCGTGCATCCGGTTTTCTCGGCACAAGGTGGACTGGAAGGTCGAAGCGTGGTCAGGCCGAGACCTGAGCGCCAGTAGAAAACGAGGAGGTATCCAGCGCGCGCACGCCATCTGAACGGCGTCCGCGCCAGAATCAGAAGGTGACTTCGCAATCGAATCCTGCTCAAACTCAATCTTTGCCACGACCAACAATGTGGGCCTGCACACGACAGGGGGTCACGGAAGAATTGGATGCTGTCGCGAATGCTTGTGTAGATTGCACATCCTCTCCCCGTCTCTTTTACAATTCACTCCAAGCTGCAAAAAGGTTGTACCGAGAGTTCACGAAGCACACAAGACTGCGGTGCGGAAGGACGAATTAGGAGTGCCGAAGAAGCTTGCCGCCCTAACTAGCCTTTTGCCGCTGTTCACGCTGGCACTACACTAGCCAATCTTGAAATTCCGGCCGCCCGTGCCCTTATCAGACAAACTCCATCAGATCGGTAGTGATACATTCGTCCACCTTGCCAATTCACCTATGTACACTGTACATTGAATGCGCTCGAAATAGATGCCACGCTGCTGCCGGGATGGGCATGGGAGATAAGCGTGCACAGTGCGTACGCGAGTTTGGAGCCGGACCGAGACCGAGCTGGGCATGACGTTGCACAACACTGCAGAAACACCAACGGATTCCAAAATCACGGAGGCATGATGTTGCTCAGCACAATGAAAATAGCCTGGCTCCAAATGCGCGGTCAATGAATATCCTCATGCCATTGTTCAGAGTCGAGTAGAACTTTATGCCGCATCTCCATGGCCATGACGGAGAATCTTTCGTCGTAAGCGACCACATGCTTCTTCCCACGGCCACACAGGCGATCGAATGGGCAGATGTACTGAGGCTATTGCGGTATTTTCTCCCTGTTGCATGACTACAATCAAGTACAATTTGCTTGGTTTAGATCGTAAGCTGGAAGCATATGGGCGTTGCAGATGGGCTGTCTGTGCACCCTGCTATCTATCTATAGCTCTGTCATTCCACGGTGATGGAATATGCCTTTGTAAAAGCTGCCAACGGCGTAAATTGGACGCAGTATGTGTATAGAGAGATTATATTCATGAACAAAGCTAATGTAGCATCCGATCATCCGTAATGGTCTAGTGGCTAGGATTTGTCGCTCTCAATGGATCTTCCTAGAAGCTCCTGAGTTCCCGACAAGGCCAGGGTTCAATTCCCTGTTACGGAACAGCTCACATATGTATGAGCGTTGTGGAAAACTTGTTTTTGCTCTTTCGAGGGGACACTGGATGCTTTGTAGGGTTCAGGTGAGCCTACGAGACGTGTGAAGCCTTTTTACTGTTACTTTTGGCAAACAAGAGTTGTCTCACAGCCTTTAGTTCATTAACTTTTAGCAGTGATAGCCATGTATAATAAGTATCTCCATTGCGTTAAACAGACCTGGATGCAATAATGCCAAAAGGTATTCTCTAGCGTTGGGGAACGCCACATCATCTTGTGAGCCAGGTCAGATAGACACGCACCATGAAGACGATGTGACCTTGTGCTTAATTATCCCTGGTTGCCCATTTAGCAGCGGGGAATGCACATGAAAGTAGTGCTACGATGTGCCTTTTGGGCTATTACCACAACCGTCACGCTTGATTGAAGACTTGATGTGCTTTCAGATGATACATCTAGGAACTGTCACCTTGACATGATGCTCCGGACCCCTGCACCCTCTAGAATAAGTTGAGAACATCTAATATGTCAAGCAACCCTCCGCACATCTTTCACATCCAGGGACGGTGCAGTTCACAAGACAAAGGCGTTCCGAGTAATGCAATGCGCCCCAAACTCTTTCATCCCCATGATATCGGGCTGGGACACCTCGCAATAACACAGATTGTGGGCATTGCCGCCTGCGACGTTGCCAAGAACCACCCGACAGCGCTATCCTAGGAGATCTCGTGTCTCCACGCCGGTGCTGAAAAGCTAAGATAGTAGAAATCGTCCATTAAGTCGTGCTAGGTCTGCTTTACAAATCTGTCATACGTGCATCCAGCGACTTCTCATTGTACGATCTGGGACCATCGGGTTGTTCAATGAGCGTCCAAGTTTGATCGAATAGCAGGAAGGTAGGCCAGATTTCTGCGGCATTGGAAGAATCGATGGCGTAAAGCATGTCGCGCAACCAGGACATGTGGGAGTCACAGTCTTAAACCAAGTGCCAATCATGAAGAGATTAGGATCTGGGGCTTGGAGTCAGTCGGCCTCAATGACTTTGTGAAAGTGGTCGACTGCAACGTGCAGCTTATCGTCGGCACGCTTTGTCTTTCAATCTTACTGAGAGATAACGCATT
Organism: Cercospora canescens BHU; assembly: GCA_000347735.1. Taxonomy (NCBI): domain Eukaryota; kingdom Fungi; phylum Ascomycota; class Dothideomycetes; order Mycosphaerellales; family Mycosphaerellaceae; genus Cercospora; species Cercospora canescens. The sequence goes on along the minus strand of ANSM01004989.1, from coordinate 4,425 downwards.
CTATTGGGCCTCGGAGGTTGAGACTCGCTGGGGTCAATCAAGCTGCAAGATCTCCGCCGGCTTCGTGGATGTGATGGCGCCACGAATCTGCCACCTCATCGCGTTGGATGGGTAGAGCAGCCCGGCCGAAACCATCGAGAATTATGAATGGACTATCTGACCGCGATCAGTATTTGCTTTTCTTCCTAGTCTTTCTGATTTGTTCATGAGTGGTCTATTTACATGTGCAGTTTTTGAACATCTTTATTTGGCTTCTAGAAAGCCGTTGATCAGAAGCATCCACCATGAATGTGCTGATGTGCTCGGACGGGCGGCAGACCGCCCCTTTCCATCGGTTGGTAGCGATATTGCCGTCGTAAAGTCCCATCCAGGCCTTACTAAGCCATGCATGACTCACCGCGATATATTTCTGTGCAGAATAGGCCCGTTTGCGTAGACTGTCGCTTTCTACAGCTCTCTTGAAACATCTCAAGAGTTTCCCCGATACCGCAATCGAAGAAGACAAGTGAGTGCTTTCACCCGCTCAGTACATCGCTAAGCAGCCGTGTGGCTTGCTGCACATTGCGAGAGACGCAGACGTCGCGCATTGTAGGGTTTACATGGGGAAGCCGAAACAGCTAATTTGCACCAGCTGAATCTTGTGGCTCTTGACGTTCATCGTGGCTGCTTCAAAGTCTCATCGGAGAGGGTCGCATGAGCTCGGCGTTGCACAGCCATTTCAGACGCTGTGTTATGCTCTCAAAAGCCATGGCGGAATTTTACACTGTAGAGTAGTGCGAAGATGGTTCCGGGGCTTGGAGTGTGAAATAATTATGACAGTGCCGCCTCACAGGATGTCAAAAACAAAATGTCAGAATCGCTACGATGCAAGGGAACTACCTGACCATCCGTCGTGTCCTTCAAGTCAGCGTTCTTCAATAGCACTACACTTTGTTCTGATCGGTGCATTGACTAGGGCTCCAGAGATACGCTATGCTAGGCAGTGCTTTCGAGACCGTGCATAGGATTTTGGCGGTACTCGGGTTCTGGTTTCTGTTTTGGGAGAGATATGATCCGCCACAGGAATATTTGCACGTCTTCAATAGCCTCTGGTGTAACTTAAGGCTTATCCATTAGTAATGTAAGCAGCCACGAGGGCCACCTGTATTCGAGTGGACTCAGTGGCTGCTTCTCCTCCTGGCGCTCTGCTTCGTCTCACTGGCGTCCATGTCTGACTCCCCGTGCTGCAACCTGCGAATTTGAGTGACGATGGGAGAGAGGTGTTTTCCAGATGGCACTCATGCTGAATCGGCACTTACTGGCTCATCGGCCTGACAGGACCTTGTTTGTGTAATTGTCAGAAGTGATCGAATACGCTTTCACAACAACTGAATCTCGGTGGATGATGGATCTGAATCCGTGAAAACGCATCCTGTTGCAGGGGCGTTTGCCACCACGTACGTCAGCCGCCCTATGGCTTTAGTGCGACTTGTCTTTGCAGGGCATGAAATTGAAACACTTACCGGGCTAGAGCTTGCACAGATGACCTTCGTCACGACAGGCCGACGATAAGCGACACCGCTCAGAACGAGACATATAAGCTCTGATCAGTGGAACGCTCTAGAGAAACCCACTCAGCTTGCAATTTCCACGACGACGCCAATAGAGAACCTCTCACAGCCTACCACTCTTAAACAGTAATGGCTTTCCTCCAGAGACCACTTTCGAGACGGTATGCGCTTACAGATGAAAAGATAAACTGTGCAAAAAAAAATGAAACTCAGCATCATAGACGCAATCAGCTCAGTCGTCACCATCGTCGCAGGTGCGCAATGCGTGCTGCAAAACACGGGCCTGCATCGATGGTTGATAAGCGCCCCAACGATCCCCGACACCTCTGGCGTGTGCCGTGGTCTGTGAGACAATCTCAAGACCTCGGGACATTGCTCGCCATCGAGAACATTCTGTGGCGTGAGGGGCAAGAAGAATGACCTCCATTGGGAGTTTACTGCGCCGAGTATTTGCAACGGCGGGGATGTAAATAGAGCTTGATGGGAGGCCACGAGAAATCGATTTGGTGCTCCGTCCTGTAGATGAGGTCGATCGGATTTGCACGTTGCCTTTTCAAAAAGAAATTCCGAAATGGAAGGAGAGTGCGGTTTCGGATCTACTTTTGTAGTTATGTGATGTTACAAGCGGCTCGAGCGGTTGGAAATCAGGAGTTTGCAGAAGCTTCCTAGGCCGCGTATATATCTCCTGACTCAAAATAATATCTGTTGGCATGGAATACTAAGCAACACCATCTGTGCTCTTCTTACGGGCGAGGAAGCGCAAGCACTGAGAACAGAGACTTATCAGTGGACCGTGACTGAAGGGATTTCAATAATCAATGACGGAATGCTGATCAGTCACTGATACGAAACGCGCCTCCCAGCCACATGGCCTTCTTACAGCACGTCGACCGAAGCATGACTCTCGACAGCCCACTTCCAATCAGGGTAGCTTTCGCCTTCCGTAGAAGCCTCATAGAGCCTTCCGATATTCTCTGGTGAGCCGGATGTACCTCCCTCAAAATGCATCTCTCGGATCTCGCCGCTCTTGAAGTCTTGCCGCCGAAAAGCTTGACTTCTCTAGACATAGCGACTGCAAGAGCCGTCTTTAGTCAGATGATACCCTGCCTTCAATGCGCCACAACAGAGTTGGTTCACCATTCTTTGCAACGGCAGGTGCAAAGCCGATTTGTGGTACTATCCGGATAGTGGAAAGGCTCTCGAAGTACAACGAAGCTCCCTTCAAGCTCTCTGGTAGCACGGTTGAATGCGTGAGCTGATCTCATTTGACCCAAAGACGTGCCAAGAACAACTGGTAGTCGGCGCGAGAAGTCAAGACATCTCGGGGAAAAGGCATCAGGGTCTGGTCGGTCACGCGTATGATGCTAAGCGTGTATCCCTGTATAATGATTATGCCAGGCTAAAAGGACTCAACACCACAGGTATTGCGCCGAGCCAGAGATGACGTTCAAAAGCCAACGGCACGCTTGCCCGTTAGATATATTCATCGCATCCTCGCTTGTCCAAATCAAGTCCCAGCATCTAGCATTTGAAATGTCCCGTTCGGAGAAGTTCTCCCGCCACTACTGTGCAACTGGTAGTCCCCGGAAGGCAAATGGTCTCCTCTGGGTTTACAGCCTTACATTTTCTGCTAATGCTCTTGTCACACCTCCGACCGGTGGAGGCCTCATCGTATGATCTGGACTCTCAGCGGCCACGCTTAGTGGAGACTTCATCGGAGCCGCACGTCTTCCTCGTAATGGCGGAAAGTTCGAAGTTGTGTTTCGCAGCATCGTCAGAAGAGTGCCGGCATGTCGGACTGATGCACGTCGAGCGACCTCTACCGTCAGGAACCGAGACATCAACGTGTCTGGTACACTCCCGCCCGTCGCTTGTTGGAATGCGGCCCGTGATGCAGCTCGGCTGATCCAGACTAGTTAGTCTAGTCGCCACTCGGTCCAGATTTGTAGATCACCACAAGGCCGCGCCTAGAACTGGACACACTAGTCTCGATTGGTACCGCCTTCATCTCGTTCAGGTCAATCCACGACAGAGTCCGTTCCTGTGGCTGAGGCTCGCCAGATCTCTGCTTCAATACTACGAAGTGCTGTTGGGCTAGAATGGCAAAATCTGGACTGTCGACTGAAGACTGCGTCGGTTATAAAGAGCATCTGCTGAATGACCCGCGAGATAATTGTCACAGGGATCACCGCCTCCGTCTCCACTAAGAAATATGCAAAGGACACTCTTTTTCGCGGCAGCTGCCGGTGTCAGCGTAGCAAACATTCCAGCTGCTGACATTGCTGAACGATCGAACCAACTCCCTCCATACTTGTGCTCGTCTCTAAACAAGAAATTGTCGGAAGCCAAGCAGCTTTCCTCGGTCACATCCTACTGCTCTTCCTACCTCAACGTTCCCCAGACCGCCACTAAGACTATCACGAGATGCACCACGAGCACAAAGACGAATATTCAAGTCACCGACACTGTTACCAAAGCAGCCTCGACAACTACCATCACAATCACTGGTTGCGTTAGACCGGCGACGACCCCATCATCAGGTGGACAGCCTGCCGGTGATGATGGCGCTGCTGCACCCAGCAAGCGCGACGCAGAGGCGTTTACTGGGAAGCGCTTTGCACCTTCTTTGCAGAAGCCCCCCTGCCTATCTGCCTACAAGAAAGCCGATGAGATTTCCGCTGCGTGTGGCTGCCTTTCACTCAAGCCAAAGACGACAAAGACTGTGACGATCACGAAAACCGAGACCGCCACACGGAATATCAAGGTACGTAGGCTGACTTTATGGATTATGTAGTCAGCTCATACTGACACGTTTTCAGACGGCAACCACAATCACAGGGGCAGCTGCCACGGCCACGGCCTTCGCGCCACCGCC
>ANSM01004986.1:0-11041 GCA_000347735.1 Cercospora canescens BHU | reverse complement strand
GCCAGGCAGAGGACGGCGACGGCGACGGCGACGTAGCAGCACCACCACCACCACGACCACCACCATGGCTTTCAACTTCAACTGGTCGCCGCTCATCGCGGACACGGAGCGTGTGCGCGACATGTTGACGAGCGCGCTGAACAAATCCCCGAAACCGCCTATCATCGTGGACGACATCATCGTGAACGAGCTGAACCTCGGCGCGACGCCGCCGGAGCTGGAAATATTGGAGATTGGCGATTTGGCAGAGGATAGATTCCGTGGCATTTTCAAGATGAGCTATGCTGGCGATGCATACTTGACTCTGAAGACTAGAGTGCAGGCGAACCCGCTGAACACATACCTATCGACAAAGCCGAGCTTTGCAAGTCCTCAGCCGTTGGCTGCCAGCAGCAGTCTGACCATTCCGATCCAGATCACGCTGTCTGAGATCCGATTGTCCGGCTTTGTGATTCTGGTCTTTTCGAAATCAAAAGGCATTACGATTGTGTTCAGGAACGATCCGCTGGAGAAGCTCAAGGTCTCGTCCACGTTCAATTCGATCCCGTTTGTTCGCGATTATCTCCAGAAGACGATTGAGAATCAACTCCGGATCCTCTTCACGGAAGATTTACCGGCCATCATCCATCGATTATCACTGCAGAAATTCAGCCCTGACTATCAGACAGCAGAGAATCAAGAGCCGAAGAGAAGCGAACTTCCGGCAGATGTGTCTGTAGATCCCCTCGCCAGTCCGGCTCTGCGGCCAGTCGATGGAGTCCTCAGCCCGGGTGGAACACTATCGCTGGAGACACCAATCGAGACCTATGCATCATTCTCGCAGAAGAACATGATTCGGCTCGCTACGCTTGCAGAGAGCCAGCGAACGCTCAGTCTCTTCACACCGTCTATGAGGGATACGGTCTATCGTGCGTGGGCAGCCGCATATCGCGACGAGATGCAGAACGGCACACTCTCGCCAACCCGGCCAGGGCTTGCGAGAATTCAAACATCAATTGCTTCCCGCAGTGCCGTTTCTTCAGCGACTTCACTAGCCTCTGGAGCCGGCACAGAGGTTACCAGACCCAGCCTTGTCGCCATGTCTTCTGCAGCAACTGTGTACTCGTTAGGAAGCACGGGATCTCGGACTCGGCCGAGGAAGAGGAAGAACAGGGTGGTGAATTTGAGAAAGAACAGGAACGAACATGACCCTACAGAAACTGTCAGTGTGGGAACCAGTGGATACGACGACAGCGCAAGTCATTCAGGCTCCTCCCCCAGCATGGTGCGATCGAGCACCAAGGCGACTTCGGCAACAGGGAGCAAGTTGCGCGAAGGCGAGATCACAACTCCGCCCAGAAGTCCGAAGAAGAAAGTCGATTTCAAACACAAGACTGAGGCAGCCGAGACTGCAGAACGCTCACAGCAGTCTCGTTCGAGGCCTATCACCCCCAAAGCTTCACTCCAAATTCCAGCGGAAGATGATACCGATCGTACGCCTCGGGCATCAATGTACGTGCCACGAGAGGAGCAGAGTGTGCAGAGATCTGCTGTAAATCAATTGCCGCGGATGCAAGCCTTCCCTTCTCGATCACCTTCACCAGAGGTTAGTCGACGACCTTCTTACGATTTCCGCCGTTCTTCGTCCGATCTACGAGCAGAAAGTAGAACTTCGTCGGAGATTAAGCTCCAAAGCCTTCTCACAGCCTTCAGCGAGAGCAGTACTGGTGGCATTCTTGAGCGGGCATGGATGGAGAAGATGGCCGCAGACATCGCGAGGAAAATCAGCCAGGAGCGCACCAAGAACAAAGCGTGGCGCGCTCCCTCTGAACAAGGCATCGAAGAAGAAGCCCCTCCCGCGTATGTCTCTTAATGTTTTCTGTTAAATGCTATGTTGATTTCGAGAGCGCGGTGTTTGGGGACTGAAAAGGATGGGACAGTCATCATGATGAACGGCGTTACGACTCTCCTCGCTGCTTGAACGGAGACATTGCCAGGTTGGGACCTGAGATTGCAATACAGAGGCCATTATACCCCATAGAAGGCCGTGGACGCTGGTTGTTAGATGCATGTAAGACTGCCTCGTGTACAGTTAGTTATTCAATCGTAAAAAAAGAGCGTCCTTTGCAGGACTGCACGATCGCAATGCCATTGACCCTCATAGAATCTACGGCTCAGGCGGCATTCCGTCTTGGGTACACGCGTGCAGTTCGGAGCCGAGGCTCGATGGCTGTTCACGATCTCACGCCCACCTCCACGATCGATCTGTATACCACAATGCCATGCGTCAAGACCCTGTCGAGCCAACTAAGCCGGGCACGCCAAGCGTAGCGTCCTGAACCTTGAATCGCTAAAGGCTGGACTTCGTCACAACCTTCTCTCGGAGCACTTGCAGGTTTTGGGCAGCACAGCAGGTGCAATACAATTGAACGCAGAGAAAACGAGCTCCGGAAGACTCTAGGAACTGCGCTCGACAACACATCGCGGAATGTGAGACCGTTCTCCCCGTACGCGTAAACTCTCTTCTCTCGTCGTCATCATCTCATGTCGCCGCGCCCAACAACCATATGCAGCATGTGAGGAATGGAGCTGCCGCTACCCAACGCCCGACATGACAAACGAAAATCCGAGCGACTTCCTTCGCCCGTGGTCTCCGACTCGTACGTGGCGTTATGCCGGGAAACTTGCTGGATCCTGCGCACCATGCACGAAAGCCTGATGAAACCCTTGCGAAAGAACCATGAAGATGCGGAGGGCTTTTGTGAGACGAGAGAAAACTGCAAAGTGTTCTCCGCGCAGCGAGTAGGCGTGTCGCCTTTCAGCCATCGCGTCGAGATTCGTCTGCGCATCGCACGGCACTTGTGCGGCTCATCGTTAGCTTGCTCGTCTGCTGGCAATGCGTGCACAGCCAGTGGTGTGAAGCCGCGCAACTCCGGTTTGGCGCGCGGCCTGCAGCTGCCAGGCTAGAACAGGTTACCACCAAGCGATCGAGAAGACATGTGTTGCTAAGCACTTTCTCTTGGGTTCGCAAGGCCGAGTTTCTCTGGCTCTCGTGTGACTTTAAAACTTGCTCCTGCCGCTGCCGCTGCTGCTGCTGCTGCTGCGAGGTGGAAGAAATTGCTCGAATTCCGTCTTACTTTTTGATTCTCTGGGCCTTGCACGTTGCATATATTGAAGTTCCGGACCTAGACCTTTCGCTTTGTCCAATCTAGACCTCCGAGGACCGCGCAGTTCGTCAAATTGGCCCTGCCGCACGGAGCTTTCTATAGCCAGCTGCCATCGACACCTCCAACATTCTACTATTGACATTCCACCGCACGCAAAGAGACACACACAGGTCAATTGAGTTGCGAGACTCGTCGCAGCAAGTCACTGGCACAGGCACCGGGCCCGAAGATCTGGAATTCCGACTGAGATTGAGTTGGACCCTGGACCGCCTTTCACTCACGAATCAGCGAGCCTTTTAGCTGTCCGTATCGGGAAAGGAACAGACAGAGACATCTGTTATACCCTCATTTGCACGACTACGAGCAATCCATTTGGCTTTCCGTGTCGCGTTCCTTGGGCTTGCTGCTTCGAAAATATATCGTTGCCCAAAGTACATTGCGGGTTCCTGCGCTGAAGTGTACTGTTACAATACCAGAACACAGAGATCAAGAAGGCTGCGCTCTGAACACACAGCCACTGGCCAAAAGAACCCGATTCGACCTTGCCGTCCCAGGCGAGAGGCTGAAACTCGCCTGCACATATCATGTCCACTGCATCTGTCATAAACGTCCGCGTTACCGCATGCGGCTGTGGAAGACATATCAAATTGGGCCTGGATCAATGTACAGAATGCTCTCGTGAGCTTCAAAGACAAGAACAGAAACGCAGCGTGTCGCTGGAGTCGACATCATCAGCTCGAGAGACTTCCGCCGATTCGTCACGACCTAGCACACCAGCTGGCCCGTCAAGGCCATCGCACGCGTTGAGTGCATTGAACAATGCTTTCGCATCGGAAGAGGCGCTCGCAGGATTCTTCCCCAAATCAGGGTTCGGATCTTCGAGGAGTAAGCCAAGACAGCTACGGACGGCGTCTGTGCCATCACAGAGATATGCAGAGGATGACACAGCCAAAGTGGAAGGCTCACGACGATGTTATGAGGAGCACCGAGTGGGTGCTTTGGAGCAGCGCTCTTTGAGCGAGGATGGCTACGCTCCCATGGCCGCGGCGTTTGTGCGAGCAGCCAGGAGAGTCCACTTCGCAGATGCAGCGTCCGAAGAGAAGATTCGTGGGAGGTGCGAGAGTGTTAGGCCTGGGTTGGAACTTGAAGCGCGGTTGTTCGAGGGTCCTGCCTGATCAGTTGAGTCGTATGAGCGAGCGTCCTGTTTTGATAGTGTCATGATACCCGGTCTGCGTGAATTAGCAAGGCGTTATGGATAGCGAGGGATATGAGTCCCTCTTGTGTAATATATGCATGAATTGTCGAACTTTTTTTGTCCGTTGAGTAGATCGAGGATCGTGCTTGCCGACCAACATCAACCAGTTGTTATCATGCGATGTTCGAGGCGCACGGAGTTGACGAAGAGGCGCCGAGTCTTCTTGGGCGAAGACACTGAGACTGTATAGGTAATACGCAAGGCTTTCGGTCATTTTGGTTAGATCTCGTCCCCAGTATAGTCGTCTCTGTGGAAATAGTGCTTGTAGTAAGTGTGAACAATGACAATCGCCATTTGCCATGGCCCTTCCGTGGGTGTGTCCCTCGGTCTCTGTTTCCTGGGTCACCATGTCGGAGCAGCAGCCGAGATTTCCTCCAAACGTTTGGATCTGTTGCGATGTCTTGACATTGAGGGACTGAAGGACGGGCCAGAGTCATGACGTGCTCCTCGCTGTTGGCAACGGATCTCAGGAACTGCGTGCAGGTCACATTTGAGCTGCACATGGAGCTGAAGGAGATTGAATCATCATGCCTCGGGCGCATGCAATGGCTGCAGTGATCCATGCACGTCCACTGTTTGGTGTTGATGGCTGGCCCCTTGCTTCACCTGCTTCTAGTTCTGGCAGTCCAGACCGACAGAGTTCACGCTCTTCCGCGGTTTCTCCGCAGAGCCTCATCTGGTGCAGAACGACACTCCGCTTCAAGTCTCATACCAAGCTTCCTCATCTCAATCATCTTCACATCATCATTATCATCTTCGATACCAGAACGCTCACTCGTATTTAATCTCGGTCTGCGAGGAGAGTCATGTTCCGAGTCGTGAGTATTGTAGACTGGAGTCCAAATCGCCTCACAATGACCATTGGCTGCCATTTCCAATTGTGGAGCTTTCGTAATTCATCCACTCCGGCATCGACACTTCCGAATGAGCGAGGAGCACGGGCAAGTTGCATAGAACCGACCCACAATGCTTCGACTATCTTCGTCACCAGATATTTCTTTGCAGACTGCGCCTCCTATTTGACTCCATAGCCACTCTTTCATACTTTCCTTGACCAGACCTGCTTCGACTGCTCCTGCTAACACTTTCCTAATATTCTTCCTTAATTAATCATGCGTTTCTCTACCACACTCGCTGCTTTGGCAGTAGCGGCCCAACAGGGCGCAGCATACTACAAGGGTGCGTCTTAGAGCTTGAACATCCAAGCTTTTGCTAAGACATGCAACAGGCTTCAACGTCGGTGCCAACAACCCCGATGGGAGTTGCAAAACCAGAGAGCAATGGGAACAGGCATTCAACAAGTTGAGAGGCCTCCCGCAGGGCATCAACACAGTCCGCCTTTACGCTTCGAGCGATTGCAACACTCTTGCAAACGCAGTGCCAGCTGCCCAAAACACAGGAACGCAAATCCTTGTCGGTGTCTGGACGGAGGACGCAGCCCATTTTGGCGCGGAGAAGGCGGCTCTCGAATCGGCCATTAACACCTATGGACAGGACTGGATTTTGGCGATCTCTGTGGGCAGCGAGGACCTCTATCGTGGCGATACCGATGCGAACACTCTTGCCCAGCAGATCTATGATGTGAGAGGGATGGTGAGGGCAATGGGGGTTCAAGCAGAGGTTGGACATGTTGATACGTGGAATGCTTTCACCAACTCTGCGAATGACGCTGTCATTCACGCTTGCGATTTTGTAGGACTGGATGCGTATCCATACTGGGAAGGTGGTTCGATTGAAGAAGCATATGACCTGTTCTTCAAGGCATACCAAGCTACCAAGGACCATGTGCAGTCGATTGGAAGTGGAGCTTGGGTGGTAAGTTGAGGGTTATTCTCGAGTCATCTTGATTCCTGCTAATGTGTCCCAGTGGGTCACCGAAACCTCCTGGCCAGTCACTGGAGACAAGTTTGGAAACGCTGTTCCATCAGTCGCCAATGCACAAAAGTTCTGGCGGTCTGTCGCCTGCGAATTGTTCAATGAAGCTCATGTCTTCTGGTACGCTTACCAGGATTACAATGACTCTCCGTCCTTCGGCATCTTCGACTCGAATGGCAATGCAATTTACGATCTGTACGCTTGTTAGACTGCCAGGTGGCGATGAGTAGGGATAATGATTGAAAACGATGTCCACCTAGTCAGGTTTGTATACATTGAGTACACGACAGATTTTGTTTTGTTTATGAGCGTCTCACATCGTTCACTTTCCATTCACCTGTCGAACGGGCGAACGCGGAGCGGTTCGTGGCGCCGCGAAGCTTGTGAGTCGAATCGCGCTTTCCGTACTTAACTTGCAGCAACCTCTTCCTCTCCAACTTCGACACATCACCGAAGAAGTTTGCACACGGTAAGTCGCCCTTCCCGTCATCAACTGCACATTCTTACGGCCATTTGACTGACTGCCACTGTGTACATTCAGGAACTCCTGCCGCGAAAGCGTCGATGGCATACAAACACACCCCCGTCGCACCTGCGACAATTCAAGGCGGCAGCCTTCTGGCCCCAACCTCCTCAGATGCGCCCACCTGTTCCTTCCTCGACAAACTGTCAGCAGAGATTCGAGTGCAGATTTACGCACACGTCTTCGGTGAAGCAGATCATGTGCAACTGGCAGCGGCTTATTGGGAGAAACAGTCGGAGCGCCGTCAGGACGATGAGTCGGCAGAGGAAGGCACCACTGAGCCACCCGTCATTGCGACCTCAATCATGGCAGCCAACAAGAAAATACATGAAGAAGCCGTGGAGACGTTCTACAACAAGAAGACCGTTCGGTTGACTTTTTCCCAACTGGTTGGCCCCCTTCGTGCGCTGGAATCTGGCTACTCGCGCTGTACGAACAAGACTCGCTACATGGAAATGGTCCGGTACATTGAGATTGTTGAGTGCAAACCCGCGTTCCGTGGTGACGTTCATGACTGTCTCTCTCGCCTTCACCTCTTGCCGCGCCTCAAGTCGCTTACCATCCTGACCGGATTCCTCACCACGACAGGAGATCCCGCCCAGCACTGCACTGCACAGCAGTGGGCAACGAGCGTGGGTTTATCTGGTCTTTTGTGCGTCGATGTGGGTAAATTCGAATTCGAAGATGACAGCAAGTTGGAGAAGGTGCGACTTCAGAATTCCAAATTGGTGCGCATGTGGCCAAACGTGAAGAGCACTCCAGAAGATTATGATGCCGTCAAGGAGATTGAGAAGATCATCAGTGAGTGGGCAATCAGCGGATCTGTCACGAGCCTCTACGGTTGGGCGAGTCACACATCCTTGCGTTTGTGGGTCGCAATGCATGAAGAACTCATTGCATATGTGATAGCACACCTGGCCAGCGGCGCTTCAGTCTTGGACGATTGTGATCTTGATAGTCCCGAGTCCCGTCGCTGCGCAAACGTCCTGCACTGGGCTGACAGCACTGTTCAGGACGCACCAGCACTTTCACACTGGGCCAACAGAGCAAGGGATGGTGTTCCGATGCACGCACTCGGCCCTCAACATGATTCCGCTCGACTGGAGGCCGCCACTGAGTTTCTCGCGTTGAACATTGCAACATGCCGCATCGATCTCCCAGGCTCGGAGTGGGATCACACACCTTGGGCGCATTTTGCGTCGCCCTCGTGGCCGGAAATTGGCGAGATCGACTGCGGTGCAGAACGTGCTAAACAGTATCATGAGACTCAAGATTGGATGAGCAACCACATGTTCCGTCCCTTGCCCTGGGCTCGGCACGGATGCTGGCAGGAAATCGATAAATTTCGGACGATGCTGTTCGAGCATCCATTTTATGGCATCGTGTTCGGCCAAGACACTATTGAAAATGCTTCGAGGAAGATTCTACAAGAGATGTGGTACTTCTTCCTCGCCATCATGTGCAAGGTCGTAGATTCTCCCGAGCAGAGTGGCGACGGCGGTGAAGGCGTCGACGAGGATGCCATTGGTGGACCTCAGCACGTCGAGTGGGCAACTTCTCACCTGCGTCGATGCCTGGGGCTCATCAGTCAGCTTTTGCCGGCAGAGAAGAAACTCTCTCCAGCTAATGTTGGAAATATGTCACTCGCCACCATGCAGGCGATGTTCACTGAGTTCACGACACTGCTTCATGCCTTTGCTCTGGCCGGCAAGGAAGACGAACTCGAGGCTGTCGAGGTCCCGGAGGAGATGAGGGAGGAGGAAGACATTTACTGGCCGTATCTGGCTCAGGTGGCGGGCATACTGCGAGATACCAAGAGCCTGATGGAACTGGTCCCGCAAGAGAACGATGAGCAACAGACCGGTGTCTGATGAACCGGCAACGACGTCGCATGGCGCGACTTGGATGGGATATGGAGCGTTGCAGACGAAGCGCACGCTTCTATCAGCAGTATGAGCGGGTCATTGGCTATATGCACAGTAGCGGCACGACTCGTGTTGGCTGTGTGGACACTGCAGGAGGCGTTCTGTCTTGAGAGCGGTTGCTCGTCCAAAAGATCGGACACGTAGAAAGAGGGCCATTTGTCATCCGCTGAGGGCGATGCCTTCTCCAAGTAGCTCCAAAAGGCTGCAAAGGAAATGAATGAGAGAAAGTACCTCTATGCGTTTTCTCGTTTTACTCTGTTTTTCCTTCTATCCTGCGCTCGATCCTGTGGGTTTCGACTCGTCCCTGCTTTCCTTCCATTCGTCATGACTCGTATGAATGACCTTCGCTCGGAACGCCTGAGGCTGCGCTTGATGAGAAATCGCCCCCTCCACGAATCCATGAATGAAGACGAGTCTTGAAACGTGGTACAGTAGTTATCTGAGCATCAATCTGGCGAATCTCTCCAGATCCAACTCGTCGTGAAATTCGTTGCGCCTGAACAATGTCGAGTGGGACTGCTTGCAATTGGGCCCCAGCTGGAGAGAGACGTACGGACCTGAGATGTGGGAGGAAGGAGGTCTGCTCGACTGAAGCGGACAATGAGCGCGCTGATCAGGATCAGCATGACGGAAACCTTGGGTCTCAGGCATACTGGGATACAAGTATTCCAAAGAAAGAAAAAAGCTCTTTCGGATTCCCGTGTGATGTTACAGAACCAGCTGCTCACTCACACACAGACGCACAATCCTTTTCACCCATCTTCCTCGTTCGTAGCAGCTCGTTCCTCCTCCCGCTTCTTCTTCCTCGCCAACAAATCCTTCAATTTCCTCGCCACGCCAAAACTCCCCTGCGTATCGGCCCCGCAGTTCGCACACTGTTTCTTTTTGTCCTTCATATACCGCATCATGGCGCATTTTTCGCAGAAGTAGTGCCCGCATTTCGTCACGACGGGGTTTTTGTACGATTCTTTGCAGATGATGCAGGCGAAGGGGATTTCCATGAGCATTTTCTCCTCGTCATCCATGTCTTTTGTGTCCGTGTCGTGGTTCGTGCCGCTTCCACCCCCGCCGGGCTTCTTGGAATCTTTCTTGCCCGCTTTCTCCCATTCTTTGTCGAGCTGCCAGCCTTGCTTGTAGTCTTCGCGGGCGTGCAGGAATTTGCAGCTGTCGCCGAAGCCGCAGAAGCCGGTTTGTTTGTAGTCTTTGCAGACGTCTGGGGCGAAATCGGTCACGGTGATGATGCGGACGTTGGTGGGAGCTTTCTGGGGGCCGAGTTGTTTTCGTTCGGGATTTTTGGCGATGAAGGTGGAATATTTGGCTGTGCCTTGGTAGGTTCCGTCTGATGCTTCTGGGACTATCGTCTCTGCGGCAGGCTTCGCTTTGCCGTCTTGGGCGGCGAGGGCGGAGTCGGTATACCAGGTGGAGGATTTGGTCGCATCGTCGTTGGCGGAGATGTTGGTCGAGCGGTCGGCTTGAAAGGCGGTATATTTGGTGGTGACGACTTCGGATTGGGGACCAGTACCGGTGATGGTCAAGCCTTCTTTCTTGCGACGCTTGATCCGTGCACCCTGTTCGTCGTCGGTATAGTCGTCGCTGTCGGATGCCGAGTCATGCGGTGGAGGCGTCGCTGGTCGTTTACGCAGATTCGTATTCTTGGCACGTTTCTTGAAGACGGGCGCAGCAGCTGTGTCGGCCATGTCTTGCTGGGGTGTCAGTTGTGATGGTAAGAGTGGAAAACAGTACGTCAGAGGTGTGATGCATGTGAAGCTTGAGAGGCGAAAAATGGGGCTTAGTCAGGAAAGACAGCTAACTAGTCAACGGGCAGCGAGCCAGCCACCAAAGGCACTCGACTCGCGGGTACTGCTAACAATAGGAGGAAGCTTTGCTCAGACGATGAGACGAACGACAGACGGCGCAGACTGGATGACGCATGCTCTCCAGTGATGAGTCCACCAGGCAGACTGTTTGTTGTGGTGGTGATGCAAGCAGGGCAGGGTGCTGCGATGCGAGGTGCGGGCTGGTCGGCTCGTCGGCCAATCGGTAGACGGACAGCGATTGTTGACGATAAACACGACGGGCGTGCGCTGGGCATTACACTTTGCCCGTCCAAAGTCAAGAGGCTCACGTCTAGCACGCGCGTTGCCGCCACAGCCCACTTCCTTGCTCGACCTACTGCAGCTGCACTCGTTGATGCACCACCGCTTGTTTCTGTTGTCTCGTCCGTCGTTCGTTCTTGTTGTCGCTCTCTCCGCCCCCTCGTCCACGGATCCCGGCCGGCCGCGTCGTGTCTGACAGCGCCAGACAGCCCGCCGAACAC
>ANSM01004982.1:0-12116 GCA_000347735.1 Cercospora canescens BHU | reverse complement strand
AGGCGTCGCTATGCTGGGGCCTGAAGAGGATGCCTGCGCCGCCGAATGCCAATGACCCTGGGGCAGCACTCGGCGGTTGTCGCGAACATGGCGCAGCCGGGGGTGCCAAGCCCAGCAAAGGTGCGATGAATCATCTGGCACTGCGGATGAGCAATCTGCGACAGCGTTGCCAGAGACGAGATTGTCGAGAGTCTGCCCTACGGACGAAAGTCATCCTGCGGTGCACGCGCGAAGAGCGGACCCGGGGCTGTGCTTACAGAGCTGCCCGAGTGACTGGCGGTGTCGTCTGTAATCAAGGCAGACGGACCTGCGGACTGCCGTGATGCGATTGGCTCCGTGGCGCTGCAGAGGATTCTTTGTGCTGACGCACGACCACCCACTAAGGTTTGCAAGGGTACGGTGGACGTGTGCCGGCACGGTGTTTAGATGACCGGAGATTCGGATTCCAAGGCACAGCATTCACGAAACATTAATACACTCGTCTGCTCCCATACCGTTTGCTCTTGGTATCACTCTACCACACTACCATACGAAGCACTCTACCAGACAACGCTTCGCGCCACCAGCTTTCCGAAGAACCGCCCTCGCCATCAGAGTACTTCGGCATTCCCATAACCTAGCTCTCCTCCGAACAACTCTATTGGCTTCGGGGTGACTCAGGCAGAACGATTTCGCCATTCCAGACCAGACTCACACCCACTTTGAGTCACTTGATCAATCAGACAAAATGACTTCCCGACTACGACTCCAATCTTCTTTCGAACCATTCCACGCCAACGCAGTGGTCCAGACATCCCCCACACTGCCACCAGCCAAGAAGCAAAAGATGTCTCTCACACAAACATACTACGTCGCCTCCACTGCGAGGACAAAGCTTGGCCGTGAAGCGAGCCGTGCAGACCACGACTTGCGATTGCTCGTCGGACACGCCAACCTGTTGGACTCTCTCATGGTCGAGCTCGCCGACGCCGAGCGCGAGCAAGAAGCATGGTTCAACCAATCCGTCAAGAAGGCCTCCAAGTCTGAAGAGCCACGACACGTGCAATGGATCGACACCATTGCAGAGGATGACGAGGACGACTCCGATGTCGAATCCGACGGCGGCTCGGACACCTACGACGAGGACGAAGAGATGTTCAACATCCCGCTCCGCAAGATCCGATCGCCACCAGTTGAGATCTCATCGCACGAGATCGACGAAGACATGGAATCTGACGACGATGAGTACGAGGAGGAACTCGCTCTCAGCCGAGTACCATCCAACCGCCACTCTCCTCCAGAACTTACTCTCGACTCCGACTCGGACTCCGAAGACGACATGCCATCCTCGCCTGAACAATCACTCTTCGAGCTCAGCGAAAAGCAACGGCAACAAATAGCGACGACAGCCTACTACGACGTCAAGTCATCAGAAGCGCTATTGGCACAGCAGCATCAACAACCGATGATCGCAGCTTGCTAATTTCTCTTCTGTCTTGTCACGATTTGGGTTGTCGTCGAGCGTTTCAGCGAGCGGTATGAGTCTTCAGCACGGAGTTTCAAATGGGAAACGGTACCAAAGATACCTTAGGCGGGCATTGATTGTATGATTATCATTTAGCATGGCAGTTCTCCCTGGCGCAGTAGGCGCTAAGGTTGTGAGAACGCCTTCAGAGGGGGAAAATCTTAACTCGAAACAAATCGAATCTCATGTCACACACACACACACACTACACACTTTCTCTCTCTCCCTCTCGTCTCTCCACCATCTCTCCTCGTCACAGGATCGATAAGAAGAAGAGAAAAAAAAAGCTACCTACGCCCTTGTCGTCCGTCGCGGTACCAATTCTTCCGCTCATCATCCGCAAACAAGCCCAAGTCAAACCTTTACGGCGTCACATCATACCATGCTGTGTGCCTCCCGCCACACCGCCGCAATGTACAGTATACAGTGTGTACTGATGAGATTTCCCTTTACACAAAATTCTTGCTGGTTCCGGCGTTGCTACGGCGAGGCCGGGGACGTAGGTGGGGTAGGGAAGCACAAAGAGCGCGAGAATCTGAGAACTCAATTCACGTGCATAGTGCTGTAAAACTGGGGGTCGTTGTGCACAAAGGCCCCACGCTTTGCTTTGCTTTGCTTTGCTTTGCACAATTTGCCTTGGCACCTGGGCTGGATTCTCGTCGCACCCGGATTCCAGAACGGTGGTGGTCTGTGGTTCATTATACGATCACATGCGATGAATACGATGATGATGATGATGATGATGATGATACAGTACAATGATGGGGGATCAGCTAGGGTTCACAGTCTCGTGTCTCAGTATTCAGATTGCGAATCTGCCGGGTTGATGGTCGTTCCATGTCCCGCTGAAGATGCTGAACAGCGCAGAGAGGAGACCCTTTGGTGCAGAATTTGGTGACCTCATGGTTCCTGTGGAACTTCGGCGTTTTCTTGATTTCCGACCGCCGATGCTCAGGTTGTTGGCATGATGCGTCCGTCGTGGAGATTCGAGACTCGCATCATCTGAGTGGGATGGACTGCTGCTCCTTGTCGAACTCCTCTTTTTGTTTCACCTCGCCGATGGCTCTCCAGTCGAGACCTTGTTCACGCGAGCTGTTTCCAAAGTCAATCGCGTAGACGCCGAAGACCTACGAGAGCAACGCATACGTTTGCATACGTGGTTTGTACGCGGCCACGTTCAACTGATCATGCAAGAGTCTACTTAGCGAGGTCGCTGGAATCGTCGCACATATCACAATTGGTGGTGCGTACAGCTAACGAGTCCGACGCTGTACGGCTGCGCGTATGCGTACGTAGTGCCTTGACGATCCGGCGTCTATCTCCGCCGATCAATTGATTCACCGCGCAGCATTGCAGTGTAGCCTGTGCTGGAACGATGCGTGGCACGATACCCACTCTGCCACAACGGCCTTGACAGCGTACCTCCAGTGATGCGTTGTCTAGTGAACGCAAAATTCTACGGCAGCAGGGTGGGGCACTTCTCGCCGTATCAATAATACGGCATCCGCCTACATGCAAAGCAATCTTGGTGCGCACGACACATCGACGTATCACGGAGATCAGCACGTCGCGACGACATCACTTCAAGATCGATCCCAGCCAGTTGCGACCAGGTGCAAGTGTTATTACGCGGCCAGATGCCTTGGAACTGACGCTTGGCTGCCAAGGGAGACTGCGCACGCATTGTGGGCTGCATTCATCACCTGTTTAACATGTCATCATGGACGCTGAGCCTCGACCTCGACCCTTGGCAATCTGGGTTGTACGTCGCGTCGCCCGAACGACATACGATGCCAGGTTCATGCTTGGAAAAAGAGGGAAGCCCATTCTGTCAAGTTTCAAGCCTCCTCGTCCTACGTCGACAGGCATGCGATGAAACACAAAATTGAGGCGGACATCGCAAACCATCGAGAAACGGCATGATGCTTCGATCAAGTGCTATCATGAATGCTGCGTATAATACATCGTAGATGCCATCGATGCTGACCGGGAGAATAGGAAACAAGGAATCTCTGTTGGGATTAGTAAACACTGCCGGGTATGTCATTGCCATCATCATATCGTCTCTTGCACGAACAGCTCCATCTTGCCCATGTCGACCTTGTCCTTGGCGGCCGCGGCTCGGCACAGACTAACCGCCATTTCCAGATCATCGTCGTCGGCCATGGTGACAAGGTCGCCTTCTTCGTCCTTCATCTTCAGCTTGAACAAGCCTTGGAACCCAAACTTCTTCTGTATCTGCTCCGAAAGCTCGGTGAAAGTCACAGTGGGCGTGGTCATCACATATCTCATGTCCTCCGCATGTACTTTGATGCGTATCTTCTTCAATCCCGGAGCCCGCTGAGACTGGGATTTGTGTCTCTGATGCATCGATCTTGGCGGGATGATTTCAAATGCCAACGGCGACTCCGCTTGGGAGTATTGATCATCTTCCTCTACCTCCGCGATGGGGACCGGTTGATTCCGTTGTACACTAGATCGTGTGCGCTGGTGCGAGGACGCTTGTTGCTGCATCACCTGCTCGCTATAAGCTGCAATCGGGTCCTCCTCGATCCGCACTTCCGGTATATCTCGATGACTTGACCGCTGTTCGGGCTCTCGCCGTCTACTGTCGCTGCTTCGATTCGATGCACCAGAGTACTCGCGACGCATGGGCGGACGTTCTGACTCTGCCCGCCGAGGCGCGGTACGGTGTCTCTCTGGCGACTTCTGCTGCTCAAAGGCCGCCACGCCGAGCTCGAGACGCAACGCCTTGGCTGCCGGTCTCGCAGCCTGTAGATTAGATCTTTCGGAGCTGGTACTTTCAGTAGACTTTCGTCGATGGTGGCTGCCGTGTGCTGAGTCTGGTCTTTCAATCTCTGGAGGCGGTGTCGGTGGGAAGACGTCTCTGCGCAGCGGAGGCTCTGATTGCTGTCGATGTCCACGGCTCCGAAGGTCTGGTCTGACAAGATTGAGCGCAGCATAAGAGAGCTTGTCGGTTGGCCTGTCGTCCACGCCCGCAGCTGCCAGTGCTGCGGCCCTTCGAGGGTCAGAATTCTGATATTCTTGCGCGGCGACAAGTCTTGCTCTGCCCAAGTAGTCCTTCGCCTTCAAGTTCTTCACCTTTGCCTCATTCGGTCGGTACACTATGCCCACTGGAATCGAGAAGACAGTGTATCCTTCAGCCTGTTCGCGTATCGCTTCATCTATCACATCATGATCTGGTACCGTCTTCTCGCGCGTCGCGAAGATGAGGTCCTGCATTCCCGCTTCTTTCTGCTGCAGATAGATGTAGCAAAGCCCACGGTTGAACAGCACTTCGCATGAGTACAGCTTGAACTTCAGGCCAAGCTGCTCGTAGTCGATGTTGTTGTTGCCGCGAAGATAGAGCAGGGTATCGTTGAAATTGGCGAGCGCTTCTTCGAAGTCGCCCATGAGGAAGTTGCTGACTCCTTGCTGGAAGTACGCGATCGCGAGGTACTGGTCGAGCTGCACCGCTCGCTGGTAATACTCCACGGCTCTTGCATGCTCTCCCAGTGTAGCGTGGATCACGCCGCAGTTGAAGAGTATTTTGGAAGTATCCGAGATCTGTTCGAAGCACCTGATGGCATTATCGAACTCGTTGTTGTCGTAAGCGGCCAGCGCAGCCACCCATGTCTCTATCTCTTGCTTGAGCGACATGATGCTTCCTGCGCACGGCCACGCCTTGTGGGAGCTCTACGGCGTACGGTGCTGTGGTGTCTGGTGTACTCCGGTGGAGCTCCGTCCTGAAGCTCGACGGTAGTGGAGCACTCGTGGGGTCGGTTACACATAAGTTGTTCGCGGTTGTTTAGACATTGCAGATCAACGACACTACTATGCGGAGGCAGAAAGAGAGGCGAACTCACGGTTCAGGAGTCTATACGATATACTAGAATGCACAGCAGCCACGGAACAGCGTGCGCGCGTAATGAATGGCTCCGGCATTGCACAAAGCGGTGGCTGTCTTGGATCACGACGACGAGACCAGCCAAGGTGGAAGTGGGTGGAGCTTCAGCTTGCCGGCGCTTGCGAGTCAATAATGGTAAACTTCACCTGAGCCCCTGAAGTTACAAATCGACAGATCACTATTTTCTGGCAAGCTACAGTCGTCATGGTCATCTTGCTAAGTGCAAACAGAGCAACATCGCTATGCGGCATCTTTGCATTTGTCCTGCAAGCCTCGCAAGTAACGTCAAAACCAGCGAGGTGCGAAAGATCGAATCTGGGTTCGTTTTTCAAGATAACTGCTTTCAGATATTGACGATCAGCTCTCGCTGCTCGCTATCTCATTATGGGGAGGCGAAAACGTTACCCCCTAGCGGGGGCCTTGTAGTCGCCAAGTGTGGATTCCATGGGCGCGTAATTCTCGTCTCGGATTGGTTCTCACACACGTGCAAATGCTTCGACATCCTCCACTCACACGGCTCAAATGCAACGAATGCAGGAAAGCGCACCAGCCGAATCGAAAGCTACCGAGTTTAGCGTCGCACATGGCCCTTCCGGCTTGCACGCCAGGGCGTTCCGTGACGGAGGACAGCCCACGTTGCGCAGAGTACGCAGCACCTGTTTGGCTTAAAGTCCTCGATTGTCCGCATGGAGCGGTGGTTGATGATGCAGGAACCGTCACACCTGGTCGGTTCAGACCACCACGTTTGTCGCGTGATGGGACCATACATTAGCTTGTGATCAGGAACGCCTCGTCGACTATCCGAGAGATGGTTTCGATGTCTGGACTCGATCGTGAGAGTATCTCGGAGCCGAGCCTCCTATCACAATTCTTCCAAGGAGCATCGCGGTAGAGGCGTGTTGAAGAGGCTTTGGGAGCAAGAGCATAGCTGCTGTATCTTCTCTCGAGCAGAAACACGATCCCACGCGTCCTTCATAATCATACCCGCAGTGCGCGGTCAGTCAGTGTCGAGACAATTGTTGAAAAATCATACATGTCTTCCAGGACATGTCCACTCTATCTCACATGCAGGCTTTCGTTATACATCGCTGATTGTGACGCCAGCTCAGTCGATCTCATAATCGTTCCAGCATATGAACACCAGTATATGCAATCTTCTTTCCGAATGCACCCATGCGCCTGCAGAATGCCGCTTTGCCCAATCTCCAACCCACTTGAAGCCGTCCAAATCATGGGGTATCATTAAAGTGTCATGTGTGTGATGATTGCCCGGGACGTGCCCAGTGTATACAAATCGCTACCAGAAGCAGAAGAACTGGTGCCAGATAATTCGCCACGGCTAGTCACAGGATGCGGCAGGAATTGGTTTGATACCTGACAGCTGTCAGCTTTCATCTTCTTCGTGCCATGGTGAGCGCCTGGCGCAGACGGTCAGTGCTACCTCGAAAGACAGGGCAGTCGAGCGTGACGACACAAGAGCGGAGCCTGTACGACTATAGACTTACCATCTTTGGGATTCAATCCTCCGAATCCAGGTAGCTGTTATCTTCAACCTCTCGCGGACTGTACGAGTGCCCAGCAGCTTATACTTCTCGTCTTCACTGATGGGCAAGACGCTTGCAAACCAGTAGGGGAATAAAGAGGCGTCGTCCGGCGGCTGGCCATGGATGTCCAGAACTCGCTGCTGCAGCCAGTTTGCGCTTCGCGCTTGCATTTTCACGATGAATTCCCTTCCAAGCGCATAAAGTGCTTGTGTCGACATTCGATTGATCTGCGCCGCCGTATCTTCATCCGGCATCGACGGCGTGGACGTCTCTTCAGCTTCGATTCGCTCCTCCTCGGCCAGACTAACGTCATCGATTCGCTCTATTTCGCCGACTGTGTACCCATCCAGTGTCCCATGAGCTTTGACTCGGAAGCGGTAGAGACCTCGGGTTTCTATGAGGCTAGTGCCGTCGGCTAAAACTTGACAATGCATGACATGCAACATTGTTCCATATTGGTAAAAATGCACAGAACCGAGTTCACCTTGTGGCTCGCTATATCGGTTGTACATGAGCATGCCGAATTGGCGATTGCTTTCCATTGCGCGGCGCAACATTAATCGGTACCGAGGTTCGAAAATTCTGAGGAATGTCGGCTGGTTGGGAAAACCAAGCGTGCAGACGAAGAGCGGCACTGAGGGTTGCCCTTCGCCGCCGCGCTCTTGTAGCGCAACATCAGCTGCTCTTGCTACCATTGTGTCGTGCCAGCAGCCATCGAGGAATCCAACGAGCGCTTTGTTACTAGGTTGCCGCTGTAACGAAGGGGGGATGGCAAGGCTTCGTCGGCAGACCGGGCAATGCTGAGAGTGGTCCAGCACACGTGCCATGCATTTTCGACACAAGGTGTGTCCGCAGTATGTAGTGACTGGATCAAGCATCACGTTATAACAGACTTGGCAGTCAACCTCTTTCTGAGCTGCCTCCAGGACATCTTGAATCACATTCGCGTCCATCGCTTTCGTGGCATTCGTTTCCGGAGGATATACAAGGTCGGTCGTGCAGTCGAGAAGCCCCTGAGCGGCAAGCTTGTACGTGGCGATCAACTTGCCCATGGATATATCGGTAACGTTGGGCTTTTCCGACTCTGGCTGGGAACTCATTACTTCGTCATAGCGTGCGGAGTCGTCGACCAACATCGGCTCACTGTCGATCACCGAGCTGTATCGCGCGACAACCTCCGCAATCGAGTCCATGATCTTTAACATGACCACATCGATGCTGCAATCCGAGGCCGGGTGGTCCGAGCCGCATTTCGTGAAGGGGCACTGAATGCCGTGTCGTCGACCGGGCAGATCTGGATAGGAGATGTGTTCGCGTTGGTGCGACTCCGGCAAGCAAGCCTTGCATAGTGAATTGCCGCAGGGGAGCGTGACAGGATTCCTGAATGGTCTCGAGCACTGCGGGCACTGTATGAGGCGCACTAGTTCTCGCGCGTCTTCAGATGTTGTTACGGCGTGGGTATTGACAACATGCTCCTCTGTAACGCCATCGTGACTCATCAAGGCCTTTTCAGCGGCGGTGACCAGACTGCCGGACTGGTCGTCCGCCAGCGTTTCGTGCGTAGAATCCAGGTTGCTGCGTTGGGCAGATCATGCGCTGAATCTACGCTTGTGCCGCTCTTCCATGTATTCCGGTAGCCCAGCTCCAGAATCTAGTCTCTCCGCCGTGCAGGTGTCGGGTGCGGGTTCGCGGTCGTGGTTTTGTTGGTGGTGGGCGGATGAGGAGGATGGATGACGTCGGCAGAGAGCAGGCGTAATGGACTTTTGTACGAAGTCTAGGCGCCGACCAGAGTTCGGCGAAGATGTGGCCTGCTGGATGCGGTCCGGGCTAGTGGCGTGGAAGCAGTCTGGATATGGTATGTGTACAGAGTGTAAGTGAGAAGAAGTGTCATCGACTCGAGACCATCAATAGAAGCGAGGCCATGCCCGCCGTCTCGAAGCAGCTCGACGGGGAACTGTTCCTCAGGCAGCCAAATCTCTGATGACATGCATCCCGCGATGGGCGATGACTTTCAAGTGTTGCGTGACGTTCGGTCCAGATCGAAACTTGCCTCAGCCATCGACCAACTGGACGCTGTGCTGGATCAAGCTCCTCGGCATGCGCATCTACCGGGACGGATCTGTTTCGCCGGGTCGAAGCCCTTTGCCTACACCATGTCCTCCACATCTTCTACTGAACAACAGATTTTGCTGGAAGATAAGGTCCGGATTTGGCGGTCCTTGGCACGCATGTCGTTTCTTCACACATCTCGCGATCCCGCCGCCATCTGCTACTGGTACGCGCGAGACCAATGTGGGCCTCGAAGACATAGCCGGGCCTTCGCATGCAATCCTCTCCGGGCTTCAATGATGACAAGACTCAGCAACGACGTCCAAAAGCCTGCACGACTATGCCCCGATGATCACGAATCTGTGCTATCCACCTTTGCTCCATTGGCACGGAGTCCCATAGGGATCGAGGCGCTTGTTCGTCGACATCCACCACTTGCCCAGTTGCAACCCACCGGCATATGTAGCTTCAGACTAGTTCGATGCATTCACGAGAGAAGTCACAGAGTATGCTTTGCGGCCAACCCAAAGTTGACGGAGTCCAAACCAGAATCGGTAATCGAGCTGTGGCTCGGAGGTTCTAGTGTCCGTACGGAATACAAACAGGGTGCACAACGAGTGCTCGTTCCGGTCGCACCTGGATCTCGGACACTCGCACGGTGACGGGGCTGAAGAAGAAAACCAAGCGCAACCATTCGACCAGAACACCCGGACGAGAGACTAGCGAGGAGCACACCAGGATCTATGACCTCAATGCAAAGTAGGGAGACGCACTCGTCTCGGGCTCTTTTTCGGGCCCGCAATTCTTCCTGATAATACTGCAGCAGAGTTGCTCACCCGCTAGACATGCACGCGTCATACTGGCTTTCAAGCAGCTGTGTTCATAGGTCAAGCTTAGAAATTTATCTCACCTACAATTCTATAAACCACCAGCGCAGAATTCGTAAGTCCGCCAGACGGAGCGGAATGAATTATCAATCGGGTAGCTCCGGCCCTTGATCAGGCCTTCCTACTGTATTGGTGAATCGCCCGGCCTCCACTGACAATCGATGTTTGCCAGAGCCTTCCGCACTGATGGGCCACGCAAGTCTGGAACTCAATCTCCGGCGTTGGTCAGGGAATTTCCGGGCGTCTAACTCGCCTGAACTCAATGATATCGCCCCTTTGCTATTGCAGCTTTGGCTATACCACCAAATACGTCAAAGCACCACTTCTCGTCAACCGTAACAAACAAACGTGCACTAGCTAGCCCTGAATGCACTGATGCTACCACAGCAGGTCGTAGTCTTATCATCCACTTACTTGCCCGTCTCGGAAACTTTTCTATTGCATTCTTTGATGTGTTACAAATGTATGAATCCCACAATGTCACTACAGCCGAAAAAGTTGAATAGCTTGGGTGCGTTGAAAAAAAAAGGATGACTTGCGACATGACCACTTATTGCTCGAGCACCAATCCACAGCTCGGCATAAGTACAAGACCTCCCAAAAGCTTGATTCGACGTGGCTTGATGGGTTGAATTCCTTATGAATCAGCGGAACGCCATAGAATCTCCTCCTTGGGCAAGGCGAGGCTATACAGCGGCGTCTAATCAGCGCAGAGCATGTTGGTCACGTCGACACAGGACCATCATAAGCTCATGGCATTCCACGTGGCTAGGACGGCCTCCCGTACTCTTGCAAAGGGAAATAAAAAGAATATCTGACTCGAACTATCGATCGATCGACTCATTGGGGTTTTCAAACACGATTCATGGCCATTCGCGAGAGAGGAACGAACTCCGACGAGATCCCCCTTTTATCTCCATTCCGATTTACCTGCCGTGCTCTCGCGTAGGTCTCTAGACAGCAAGAAGAGACTACGTTTACTGAGAGTCGTCATACAATCATCACTCTTCAATGTCTTCATCCAAATATTCGTATCACAAGATCTGGACGGAACCAATATTATACATTCTGTGCTCTGTACAATTGCAGACCAAATGTCTCGTAGTGATCCGCCGTCTGTTCCAAAAACACAAGAGACAGAACTCTTCAGGCTAATACCTCCCTGCGCTCCCGCGAGCGAACGCCGATGGCAATGCAAATTATCTGTGGCAAGTTCCCTGTTTCTGCTTCAACCCCGCATGCGTTCTCTCAAATTTTGTTCTCCATAACCGAATCTTTGATCTTTAATTCCTCGTCGGCCGTCAAAAATGTATCCAACCCTCGACCACTGCTGCTTAATTCCATTCTCCCACTTTCCAAAGGGCTTATGGGTTCGTGTTCAAATGTGAGGTTACCGATCGTCGGCGGCGAGGAAGATGAAGCGTGTAAATCTTTGACCGGGGAGTCGTTGACTTTGGTCCGTCGAGTGACCACGGAGAACTTGCTTCGTGGGATTGTCGGAGGAGGTGCAGCTGTGGCAGCGCTTGGATTCACAGGGCTGACGGGTGAGGTATCTCCAAGCTCGACAGCCGCTTGGATCGCTGTTTGCGCAGCTGTCGGCCCCAGCGTCAAGCCTTTCTTCGAAGACTGTGCGATGGAGCGATCAGCCTGTGGCCGCTCGCGAGTGGACCTTGACAGTGCCGGAGGTGGAATGCTGGCAGTCGGAGAAGACCTTGACTTGCTCTCTGTGCCGTCTGTGCTTCGAGGCATGCTATCTATTCTCTGCGGGAATTGCGTTTGGGCTGCCAACCTCAAGTTGTCGGCTGAATACTTCTGGGCCGGCAGTGCGGTCTTCTCGGCTGGATGAGCAGAGCCATTACTGTCGAGCTGGCTGTTGCTCTGTTGCTGCCTTGTGCCTCCGTTGACCGTCAACGGGAGATGTGGCAGCTGAGTTGTTGGTGGAGGAGCCGTTGGAGGTGGCGTATCCTTGCGAGGGGGAGGGGGAGGCGGATCGGTTGTAGAATTTCGAGTCGCAGTTGGACGCGTAGGTGGGATCGCCAGAGGCGATGCGAGGCTGGCTTGCCCATTGGTCGTGTCGAGGCTGTTCAGACTGGGCGCTGGCTGATCGATGGTGGTACTGGTACTGGTCTGCTTGGACAATTTGTAAGCTGGTGAACTTAGATCCATTGAGTCCGTGGATGACTTTGAAGTGTGTTGGCTCGTCAATGCTGATGATGGCGGCGATG
>ANSM01004968.1:0-13944 GCA_000347735.1 Cercospora canescens BHU | reverse complement strand
GGTAGTAGATGAGCTGCTTCAGCTGGGAGACGGCAATGCCCGTGGACGGCGACATGGCGGGCAATGGATGCAGCAGAAGGAGAGCAGGTCGAGGGCGGAATGTGGTGCATTGGGCATGCGTCGCGCGCCACGCAGTCGAAGGTCGTGTTGTGGTCGAAGCAGAGGATGGTGGCGGTGGCAGCGGAATAGGCCTAACCTATGGCGGGCGCGGGTCAGTGTATCGCCGAGAAGCGAAGCATGGCAGCGGAGAAGAGCAGGTAGAACAGGTAAGGTAGGCAGGTAGGCAGACAAACAGGCAGCGGTGTCCCACGAGGCAATGCGTGGTTCGCCGTTGCGCTGTTTATTGCTCCGCGAAGGAAGTGACGACTTTGTTTATGCGCCAGCCCAGCCCGAAGCACGGGCCAGCCACCGCCAAGACCGATTCACTGCAGTACACGACATGGCTGCATTGCTGCTCACACGACATGTCCCACGGAGCACGTTCCGCTAAAAATCAAGATACGTCGCCGTCATGGCCAAAGTGAGCATCCACCTCCCCGCTCCGCATAACCTCGCATTGACTCTAGTCCACAGAAAGCGCTGAAAACACAAGCACAATCCAACGTGGCCACTCTCAACCGCACCCATCAAATCTCTCTCGCCATTAATGCTTTCTATCTCGTGCTGAGCCTGCTCGTCTTTCGCCGAAGGAACCTGTTGCTCTACTTCGTCTTCAACGCCCCCGCACTCATCATCGAATTCTGGTTCGAGCGCATTGCTCGCCCCACCCATGTCGATGGAGAGCTGAAGCGAGCTGGCGAAGACCTCGATGCCAAGGGACTGACCGAATTCATGTGGGATGTGCTGTACTGGACTTGGGGCACCGTCGCCCTGGTTTCGCTGGTCGGAGACTACGGTTGGTGGGTGTACTCCGTTGTCCCGCTGTACAGCATCTGGAGCGCATGGACCACGTACAGTGGGTTCAAGACTGGAATGGGAGGCATGATGCCCGGTGGAGCCACGGAACCAGCAACGGCCCAGGCCGGGCAGAGCAAGCGACAAGCTAAGCTGGAGAAGAGAGGAGGGCAGAAAGTGCAGTATCGATGAGGAGAAGAAAAGTAACCAAGTGAAGGGAGGTAGGTAGCTTCTAATGCCGCTTCCCGCCAGTTCTTTTCACTGTCATTCCGTACACCCGTCTCTAACGGACTAGAACCAACCCCCTGGATACCCACCTGTGCCTGGCCTCTGCTTGCCCATAAATCGGTTCATGGCATCGTTATACCACATTCTGTCTGCTATTGCACCTCTTTCACCGCCGTACGCCGACTCATATAGCCGTGAGCCTTCGGGCCCATAGCGCTGTCGGTTATTTGCAAGAGCCTGCTCCTCGCTATGATAGATGCCCGACTGGAATCGAGGGTCCTGAAGGCCGCCATAAGGCGGCAAACGTGCAGTGGATGAAAATCGGCGCCCCCGTGAACCTGGCCAAGGTTTCATGTTTTAGGTTGCCCTGGAATGTTGTTCTTTGTGTGGTATTCTTTCAATGTCTGCTCCTGTAGTCAGTGCTGTGGATGAGCAACTTAAGAACTGATGGATCGGCTTTCACTTATACTTCTTCGCGGAACACGTTCACGCCGAATGGTACGCTGGAGCACGCTACAGGCAATCGACTAGTAACCCTCCCCGAATTTTACATTCACAACTGCAGGAAATTGGCCCGACTGTATTCAATGTCCGGAATCTCCTGATATTGTGCAGATAGCTAAGGAGGTGGAGAGGCCATTTTCGCATGTTGACGAGATGTGTTTTCATCACTTCCATAACTCTATACCAACGAACCTCTACAATGTCTTTTCCTGGGGTCTTAGATGTCACCAAGCAGGGTGGCGCAATGGCAAGGGCATTGGTCGCCATGGACATAAGAGAATGATGTCGCATCCCGTACAATTTAGTGAAGAGTGAGAATTCCTCTCATATGAAAAGCCTATCTTTTCTCTCCGTCTTCCCGACTTAACCTTTGATCAAGTTTCGAATCCCCGGGAGCTTAACTCATATCCTCACACTCCCCACATCCAGCGCAGATTTCAGCGTCCATGATGCGTCGAGGAGGCTATCGGGGCCCCCACGACTATTCTTATCCAGGCCGACAAAATTGGCCGAGAGATACCTGGCGCACTGCTATCGACAATGACATAAGTAAGGCCTTTGGTTCAGCAAGTGGCTGGGTGGACAATCCTCGCGCTTAAGCAATGTGGTTGTTGAATGCGAACAAATCGTTTGCGGGCATGCAGCAGCCTAGGGCCGGATTATACCCTGGTGGGTACTTTGATTAAATGTAGTCGAGAGGCCACTGCAAATCCCGAAGAAACATAGCATTGGGATGATTCAATTCTCGTCTCAATGATTTCTTCCTTGTCTAGGACTGTTTTTCTATTTGGACTACAATCTTCCCTCTTGTTCTACCGGATTTGAGCTCCACGAACGCGGCTTTCGCGTCCTCGAGGCCGTAGGTCTTCGATATCACGGGCTTCACCTTGCCCACTGTGATCCACTGCGCAAGTGCGGCATAGTCGTTTTCCTTTGTGACACGTCGCAAAAAGTCTGCCTTCCGTGGTACACCGCCGA
Organism: Cercospora canescens BHU; assembly: GCA_000347735.1. Lineage (NCBI taxonomy): Eukaryota > Fungi > Ascomycota > Dothideomycetes > Mycosphaerellales > Mycosphaerellaceae > Cercospora > Cercospora canescens. The sequence goes on along the minus strand of ANSM01004968.1, from coordinate 11,340 downwards.
GCCACGTGGGCAGATACATCATTTTCCACATCTCAGACCAAAACGCCCAGGTCAATGTTGCAGCAATCGTGATATACCGACCTTCTGGTTTGAGATAGGCTGCTGACTTCCAGAAGATGGCGGGGGTACCAGCACAGTCTACCAAGAGATCGTGTTGCGTTCCTTGCCGTGCGAGATGACTTGTGACATCGGTGTTGCGATAGTCGATGACTTCGTCCGCTCCCAACTGTTTGCACAACTCGACATTGGCGGAAGAGCATGTCGTGGTAATATAACATCCTAGCGCCTTGCCAATCTGAATAGCAAACGTCCCGGTCCCGCCACTACCACCGTTGATCAGAACTTTATTACCGGGTCGCACATTTGGTGCTAAGCATTGATATGCCGTGAGTCCAGCGACTCCTAACGTTGCTCCGTCTTGATACGACACTGCATCAGGGAGCTTGACGACGTTCTCGGTTCCACGAACGATTACGTATTCAGCCAAAGAGCCGAAGAAGGGGGGATCACAACGTCCAAATACGCGGTCTCCAGGTTTCAGGGTGGGAAGGTTTGTCGATATGATAGTCCCCGCGAAATCCCCGCATGGGATGAATGGCCTTTGCTTGATGTTCAAAGTACTGTAGACAGATGATTCGGGCAGCTTGTAGTCCACTGGGTTTGGAGAGGCATAGGCCACTCTCACTAGCGCGGCGTTTGATGGAAGAGAAGCGGCTTCCGCAGGGAGCGATGCGCTCGTGTTGTAACGAATGTTGTTGTCAATGCCTCTGGTCTGATCGCTACATTGTGCGGCCCGCATCGAAGGAGGGAGTGATGCCATGCTTCTCAATTTCTCACACTATTGCTGATATGGAAGTGAGCTGTCTTTATAAGTCGGCAGGAAGTGGATTCAATTGTGAACGCCGTCTACACGTAGAGATATCCAGAAACCGATCAATAGGCCCACCTAGGCCTCGGTAGTTTCACGCAGGTACCATGCCTCGGCCGTAAGAGGAGCGTTCTGTGATCTGCCGGTATGTGCAGCCAGGTAATGAGGCGGAGAGACTGATCATGCCGCTCGCCGTCGGAGGAACTTGGTCTGCAATGGTTCAATGACGGACAGAATACTGGCCAACAGAACCACCGCCCACATTGAGTACAATCCGGCTATGCCATGAGGCCGAGTGGTACCGTGACTTCGGCTACGGACGACGAGTGACTGAAGTGAAGTGGTGGGGAGAGTGTGCGGTGCGCACGGACCACCAGAAGGTGGGTCACTTGGACGCGACGCGGTCGCGTACTTCCGGTCGCAACACTGATTGATGCGACAACATTTGCGACCGACCGTCGACGACTTTGCCCAACACAGCGCCGAGCTGGCTGACCCGTTGGGAGCGCGCTGCTAAGCGCCTCAAGTACCCTCACGATGTACATCAAGCAGATCATCATCCAAGGCTTCAAGTCATACAAGGACCAAACAGTGATCGAGCCGTTCTCCCCCAAGCACAATGTCATTGTCGGGCGCAATGGCTCTGGCAAGAGTAACTTCTTCGCCGCCATTCGATTCGTGCTCAGTGACAAATATACACAACTCGGTCGCGAAGAACGACAAGGACTCCTCCACGAAGGCACCGGCTCGGCCGTGATGAGCGCTTACGTCGAACTCATCTTCGACAACAGCGATGAGCGATTTCCGACAAATACACCCGAAGTCATCCTGCGCCGAACAATCGGGCAGAAGAAGGATGAGTACAGTTTGAACCGCAAGAACACCACCAAGCAGGAAGTCTTGAGTCTGCTCGAGAGTGCCGGCTTCAGTCGCAGTAATCCGTACTATATCGTGCCTCAGGGTAGAGTCACGGCAATTACGAATATGAAGGACCAAGAGCGGCTAAACATGCTGAAAGAAGTTGCGGGAACTGGAGTCTACGAGAGCCGGAGAGCAGAGTCGTTTAAGATCATGGAAGAGACCAAGCAGAAGCGGGCTAAAATTGACGAACTACTCGAGCACATTCGTGGCAGACTTGGAGAGCTCGAGGAGGAAAAGGAAGAGCTCCGTCAATTTCAGGAAAAGGACCGTGAGCGAAGGTGTCTCGAATACACAATCCATCACAAGGAGCAAGAGCGACTGGAAGATCAAATCGCAAGAATCGACGAAGATCGAGATGGCGGAATGGAGCAAAATGAGGAAAACCGGGACAATTTGAAAGCGGCTGAAGAGCAGATGGACGCGATCGAAACCGAGATCACCAGTCTTCAAGGCAAAATAAAGCTCTTGTCACAAGAGCAATCTCAATACAAGGAAGAACGCGTTGAGGTTTCCCGAACCAAGGCTCAGTTCGAATCTGAAATCCAAGCTATGCAAGACAACCAAGCAGCTGCTCAACAAGCGCAAGATCAACGAGCGAATGAATTGCGCAGTGTGCAGAAGCAGATCAAGAAGCACGAATCCGAGCTCTCCCAGTTGCTACCACAGTATCAAACGAAGAAAAATGAGAACAAAGCACTTCAGCAGCAGATCAATGATGCCAACGCCACGATTCAACAGCTGTATGCCAAGCAAGGACGCCATAACCAGTTCCGCACCAAAAAAGAGCGCGACGATTGGTTGAAGCAAGAAATCGCCGCAGTCAATGAAAGTCTGGCCACAAGAAAAGCAATCAGCATGCAGACTCAAGAGGACATCAGCGAGTTCGAGACCCAAATCGCACAATTGGAAGCTGATATCATCGAATTGCGGAATCGAATTGAAAACCGCGGCGATGAGCAACAAAACATTTCTTCGGAGGTCCAACAGGCGAAGGATGCCGCTGAGCAGCTGCAGGATCAACGTCGAGAGCTCTGGCGCGAGGAGGCGAAGCTCGGTACAGTCATTGACAACGCCCAGGCGGAATATGACAAGGCCGAAAGGGATCTCGGGGGCATAATGGACAGCAACACCGCTCGTGGTCTAGCATCGGTCCGGCGTATCGTTGCCAAGCAAGGCATAGAAGGCGCATATGGGCCCCTAGGAGAACTGTTCGATTGCAATCCGAAGTACAAGACCGCGGTGGAGGTCACAGCAGGCGCTTCGTTATTCCACTTGGTCGTTGACACGGATGAGACGGCCGAGAGATTAATTAAGCACCTTCAACATGAAAAAGGTGGACGAGTGACCTTCACGCCTCTGAACAGGATCAAGGCACGGCCAGTCGAAGTCCCGAAGGCCAGCGATGCCGTGCCGCTCCTCAGCAAATTGAAATACAACCCCGAATTTGAGAGTGCCATGCAACAGGTCTTTGGCAAGACTATTGTATGTCCAAACTTGCAGGTCGCTGCTCAATATGCCCGCAGTCACTCCGTCAGTGCTATTACCCCTGATGGTGATCGATCGGACAAGAAGGGTGCCCTCACTGGTGGATATTATGATACCAAACGTTCGCGCATTGACTGTATGAGACGTCTTGTGACCGCAAGAGCCGAGCTCGAACGCGTCAGTGGTCGAAAAGATGAAATTCGACGAGAGCTCGAGAAACTTGACCAAAAAGTCACCAAGGCAAGGACTGACTATCAGAAGATCGAGCAGAAACGAGAGCAGCTTGAAGGTGGCTACGGTCCCCTTCGAGACGAGCTAAGGCGCAAGGAGCAAGATTTGAGCAAGCGACGTGACGATCTGGAACACAAGCAACGCACACTGGAAAATATCGAATCTTTACTAGGCAGTCTCAGCACTCAGCTCGGCGGCTACCAGACCGAATTGCAAGCAGACTTTAAGAAAGCATTGAGCAATCGAGAGGAGAAAGAGTTGAATGCAGCAAATGCTCAGCTGCCTGACCTGAGAAAGCAATATGCAGAGCTTAGCCGAGAGCTGTCAGAACTGGAGGTCCAGAAGAGGAATCTTGAAGACATTCTGAACGTGAACCTCCGGCCTCGATTGTACGAACTGCAGGCCGCAGAGCTGGATGCTAATGCCGATAGTACCGGCAAAGTCAACAGCAGGCTAACGGACCGAACCAACGACCTCAAGCGGGCTACCAAGACGCTGCATGGTATTGACAGGAGGCTCCAGGAAATCGAGAGGTCCATTGAAAGTGCACAGGAAGAACTGCAGAACCTGGAAACGAAGCGCACAGAGCAGCGAGCAGAAGTGGAGAAATTTGAACAAGCAATCCGCCGTCACCAGAACAGAATCGAAAAGGGTGCTGAGCGGCGAGGGCAATTCCAATCGCTCCTTAATCAGGAGCTTGCGACTATCCGTAATCTAGGTGTGCTGCCGGAGGCTGCATTCACGCCGCAATACGCGAATCTCAGCTCTGATAACGCCACCAAGCGGCTGCGCAAGACACAAGAAGCACTCAAAAAGTACGGTCACGTCAACAAGAAAGCCTTTGAGCAGTTTGCGCAATTTGAGCGTCAACGTGAGGAGCTTGAGAAGCGTCGTCGCGACCTCGACAGCAGTGACAACTCTATCAAGGAGCTCATCGAAGTCCTTGACCAACGCAAAGACGAGGCTATCGAACGAACATTCCGACAAGTCAGCAAAGAGTTTCACACAATCTTCGAGAAACTTGTGCCAGCTGGTATGGGAAAGCTAGTCATGCAACGTCGCAGCGATCGCCAAGCGAATGGCGGTGCAGACGACGACAGTGATGATGATGATGATGGGCGTGGCAAGAACAGTGTCGAGAACTACACCGGCATTGGAATTTCCGTCTCTTTCAACTCCAAACATGACGAGCAGCAACGCATCCAACAACTGTCGGGTGGGCAGAAATCCTTGTGCGCTCTGGCGCTCGTCTTTGCCATTCAAGCATCCGATCCTGCACCATTCTATCTCTTTGACGAGATTGATGCCAATCTGGACGCACAATATCGGACAGCTGTGGCTCAGCTCCTGCAAGAATCAAGCCAGACCGGACAGTTCATCTGCACTACGTTCCGGCCGGAGATGTTGCACGTTGCCGAGAAATGCTATGGTGTCAGTTATCTGAACAAAGCCAGTAGTATCGATGTCGTTTCGAGAGAACAGGCATTGGATTTTGTGGAGGGACAGATCAGTGGGAAGTAGGCTTCTCATGGTGAGCAAGGAAGCAACGCCGGCATGATTGACATCTTTCGTGCAGGTGACACTCTGTTGTTGATGGAGCGGGCAGATCTTATCTCTGCATGTAATGAAAACGGATGGCTTTCGCAGGAGCGTCGATACCCGCATGGATTATGCTGAATGTGCTTCGCAAAATTACAACTATTGGTGCTTGTCTCTATGCTACGCTCAAGTTAGCTCCCGTTTCACGCCACGTTCTGTATTTTTCGAAACGAGATGGAGAGGTCCAGATCAGTGCTCTCTTTGATCACGCATAAGGCTCAAGTTCCAATTCATGTGGAAGAGCGGCTGGTGAGATGTCCAGCATCCAGCGGGCTGGTTCCGGGATGGAGCGACCACAAACGGACACATTGCGGACTTTGGCTTGCATCATGTGATTCGGGTGCTAGGGCGACGGAGCTCACCTGGTAAACAGATGTCGGGTATAGGAGTGAGAATAGAACGGGGTCGTCCAGGATGGAGTATTTGACCAAGTGAGTCCTGGCTTATCATTGGAGCGATAACGCCAGACGCTAGGCGATAGCCCATGCGAGTCAGAACTGGGTCAGTTTCAATCCGAGTTCGACTGGGCTTTGAAGGGAGAAGATGCTGCTGGATTCCGCTTGGCGCCAGCGCACGGCCTTTGTCGGCTTTGCGAGTTGTTCCGATGTGCTTCGTGCCTCCTGACCTCACGGCAGCCAGTGAGCATTTTGAAGGGGTAACAGCTTTCTCATAGCGCTAGATTGCACGCCTACACTTACTCTTCGGGCTCACTTTGGCCTTGTCGAAACCGCCCGCCTCATGCTGGTCCACAACACACGCCATAGCTTTCCCCAGATGGAGCACAATCTGGGTTCGCGGTGAGGATGAAAAGATTTTCTCCGTCTTTCTTGTCGGGTCTGATAAGCACCATCCACTTCCTTGCTTCTCGATCGAGTGTTTTCTTTCCGAGACCATTGCCTGCTATCCTCTCCTAACGTATAGATCTGTCCCATCTCCACATGTCTCCAAGGCCGTCCACGTCGTCGTCCAGGATGCCGGACATGACGTCCGGAATATACAGGCTATTGTCCTTCGTCTCGGCCAACAGAAGATCATACTTGAGCGGCTCGAGAGGGACAAGCACACCCACCAACAGCGCAAATGAGCCTCAAATCCTTCTCGTCGTCGCTGGCGGCACGATTTGCATGCAAGATTCGGAAGACGGTTTGGTGACCTCGAAACTTTTCCTCGACGAGTGTTTGCGACACAATCCGACATACGATGACGGCACACCAGTTTTATCGACGAAAGTCACCAACGAGCATGGCAAGTTGATCGAGGCTCCAACACTTCGATTGCCCAGAGACCGAAACGGCGAAAATGTTCGCTGTTCGGTGCTCGAATTCGATCCTCTACTGGACAGTTCGACTGCCCATGCCCCGACGTGGAATCAACTGGCACAGACAATTCGAGCCAATGAAGACAATTTCGATGCATTCGTGATTTGCCACGGCACGGATACGTTAGGATATACCTCTGCCGCGCTCTCATTCATGCTCATGGACAACCTGCAGAAGACCGTAGTTCTGACCGGCGCGCAACGTAGCATGTTCTTCGCCGACTCCGATGGGTCCGACAACCTGCTGGGATCTATCGTCCTCGCATCCCACTTGAAGATTCCTGAAGTCTGCGTCTACTTCGGCCACAAACTGCTCCGAGGAACGAGGATCACCAAGATCAGCGCCAGTTCATATTCCGGCTTCGAAAGTCCCAACGCAGGCCCGTTAGCAACCGTCTCCGAGACCGGAATCGTCGTCCACTGGGACAATCTACTCCACGACCCGCCGCCACAAGTCGGAAAAGCAGTCCCAGAAATGGACTCATCTAAAGTCGTCGTCGTCAAAGTCTGGCCCGGCATCACACCCCAAGTCATCGAAGCCATTCTCTCCCCCAAAACAATCCAAGGCATGGTTCTCGAAACCTTTGGCGCAGGAAACATGCCGTTAACCATCATCCCCGCCCTCTCAGCGGCCGTGAAACGCGGCGTCGTGATCGTAAACGTCACGCAATGCCTCCACGGCAGCGTCAGCGACTCCTACGAGCCAGCGCGAAAGCTCGTCGAAGCTGGGATCCAGCTCGGACACGATATGACCACCGAAGCAGCCTACACGAAATTGGTATACCTCCTCTCGTCGAAAGGCGCAACGCCCGAGAATGTCGCCAAAGACATTTCGCAGAACATTCGAGGGGAGTTGACGCCTCCGAGCGAGCATATGAGCGGCGGGCCGATGAGTATTGCGCAGTTGCCAATCAGGTATGAGAGGACGATGCCGGGACATGTGAAAGTAGATCATGGCACGCATCGTCAGTTTCATCTTGGGCAATTTTGATTGACGTTTTGCTGGATATGTAAATCTGTCAAAGGGATCATTTTGGGTTCTGGAAGAGGACTGTGGTCTGCAATTGCTCAATGCTCGGGACGTACGGCTTGTTCAGCGTCATCTTTGCTTTAGAGCATGACTGAGGCAGCTGAGCTGGCCACGATCGCGCACACCGTTGTGCACGCGCAAATGTTGGGGCATGTGAGCAAAGCCCGTCCCATGCAGAGAGCAATGGTTTGGCCAGCTTAGCAGCTCTTTGTGGCGAGCGATGTACGGCCGTACAATGCGACCTTTGAACGATCCTGAGCCAATATGTTCTGCCTTGCAAACTATAGAAATGAAATGAGACCATGAGACATGAGATATAAAACCTACCGTATCATTCGCGCTGCATTCTGTTTGATGCGTGACTATGTAATGTCTATTAGCCGAATGCCAATCTACGCTGACCTTTCTCTGGTGGTCCAACACCACTGCTCCCACGCCCTTTTCCCTTGTGCTTTGAAGACGAAGCAGGCTTGGCCAATGGAACTGGCTTAGGGGGCGGCCTGCTCGGACTCGTCTGTCGCTGGAGGTCCTGTGCGAAATGGAAGTCTTCGTGCTCACCGCGGTCGGCTGCTGATAATCTCTTGTTGCAACGTTCGCATGTGTATACCTCTCCTGATTGGCGGTCCTCCCCTGTGCCTGGGGAGGCAGTAGCCAGCGAATCGTGCCCACGCGCCCAGGAGAGGATGCTACTCTCGTCTGCCTGTGCTGAAGTAGGCATCTCAACAAGTTTGTCGTTGTTTGACCACGCGTGTCCAGCAGGAGTGGCATCATCTTCGTCCTCGTCCTCTACATCGCTGCCCCAACTGTTATACTTGTGTGCGAATACGATTGGTGTCCCGCCATGCTTGATGCGCCGCTTCTTCTTGGATGGACCTCTTTCCAATGATTCTTCGCGCTGCATGGAGGCAGCTTGCATAGCCCTGGCTTCCTCGCCGCGGACAAGAAAGCCATTGATGCCCATGTTGCCAGTAACACCATCCTCAAAGCCACCCACTGACAAAGACAAGTTGGCGCATGGCCACGCTCTTCCGTCAACAACGACTTGCGCGAGGAGGTTCTTTGCCAAGTCATACAGGATGTCTTCTGAGATGGTCTTGCCCATCGGGATTGGGCCCGACCTGCTCCGTGTTTGCTGACCTTGTCGATGACATATATTGATGGTCTTTGGTCGTCGCTTGTTCTCCAGCACACCCTCCTGGATTAGACGGCTGAAGATGTCTGCAACGAAGATCCGCAGCCATTTGCATGCGACCTCAAAATTGTTGATAGACGGTCTGAAAGACTTGGCAGACAGCATCGACTTGATCTGGGTTCTTGGATTGACCTCACTACTGTCTTCGCCTCGCAAGACATCGTAAAGCCAAGATCCAGTATCATCACCAAGCTGCTTCTTGAATTGCTCGATGGGAATCGGCAATAGCTCGGCAACACTGTCAGTGTTGAAGGCAGCAACGACTTGGTCGCCCAGCTTCCCGCCTAGATTGCGAATTTTGGTAAATTTGTAGCCGGAAAGAAAATGTTGAACCGCTCGATTTCGGATAACAGTCTGTGAATTAGGTTTCTTGTGACCAGAGCCCAGCTTTGCGAGCATCTTGTTTCTGCTGATTCCAGCAGACATGGTGTACTTCAGCTTTCGGAAGACTGCAGCTCGCACGTCTCGCACGATCTCGGACGCAATCAACATCACAATGTCGTCCCAGTCCGGATCATCCTCCTCTGTATGCTTCTCATCCAGATCCACCAGTGCGTCTGCTTTCCAATCCAATACTGTGGTCGGCGGCTTGGGCAGCGGTTCCGAGGGATCATCGTATGGCGGCGGGCCTCTCAACTCTGGGAATCTCTCCAGCAAAGTGCCATGTACCTGAGCAGATAGATCCAGAAACACCTCATCGATACTCGCCTTCTCCACTCTCTGCTTATCGGCAGGCAGTGTGTCCTTGATGCATTTCAAAATCTTTCTGCTCTCGATCCGATATGGATCCAAGCTGACCTTCCTGATGGCAATCTCTTTGAACGCATCGTCCGCATATTCCCATTCGGTGCTTCCCTCTTTCCAAGTCGCGACGTGCTGACAGATGATGTCGGGGCATTTCTCCTTCGCCTCGGTGATGGTGACGTGGCGATTCAGACCGTATGCTCGGGCGGGATAGTTGATGGCGATGAGACCTTGCCACTGCTGGACTGCGAGCGGCTGATCTTTGTCCACACCCAGTCGGACCATCTCACATTGTGCGTAGAATGCATCGAGGTCGACATGCGCGATCACGCGCAGAGGACAGTTCGTGGCAGAGTGGGCGAGTGTGGATAGATGCTTCCACGTGAACTTGCTGCGGCGAGCGCGCTGAGTGTTGGGAGAAATGGGCGAAGAAATGAAATTCTGGGAGGACATGTCCGAGTCCGTAGTCGTGTCGTGCTATCGCATGCTGAACTGGTGGTACACTGGCGTGAGCGCGAGTCGCATGACCGTACATGTATTCAACCGCACATGGCAAGTAGCGCGCGTCGTGTCGCGCGTCAAAGTGGATGACGTCGCTTTCGGCGCAGAAGTGAATCGAGGGTAACAGCACGTTCATGCGCCAGTAAACAAAACAATAGTGAATTTTCTATGAGAACTGCATACACGCTCAATCCCAAGCTGTCATTGCTGTGCCATAGTCTTCATCGGACTCTAAACTCCTGCTCAATGCTCTCGTTACTTCGTAGGCTGCTCGCTTTCCTGTCTGCCTGTTTCTAATTCCTTCCCAGGGGTTCGCTATGATTTTCCAACGCTCATGACTGCTTCGCTCGAACGCTGTCTCTCAATGCATGCATGATATCGCGCTGCTCAGCCTCGAAATCACTAGCGGCGGTACCTTCGACCGTCGCGGTCAATGATATACTCACGCTCGTAAATGCGCTCGTCGTAGACAGATCTTGGAGGAGCCGGGATCGGGGGAGGCGGTGGCAGAGCCTTCATTGGAAGCCTTTCACGCTCCTCCCTCTGCCACTGGATCTCTCGAATTCGCTCGCGACGCTCGCGTTTGATGTCTTCCGTGATCTCAACGAGGCGGAGCACGTCCTCCTGCGCACCCATTAGCTGCTGGTCAAGAATTGCCCGCCCGGGATATTCACTTACGTATCTCAGGTATTCCATGACATAGAAGTGATCGTCACTCTCTTCGAACTCATATCCCATCTCATCGATAGCCTCTTTGATCACCAGGTCCTTCGTTACCTCGGTCCACATCTTATCTCGCTTCTTTTGACGTGGCCTGTCTTCGCCGCCAACTCGACGGTCCATCGTGATCCTAATCTCTTCTTTCGTGTCCTTGCGCTCTTCACGAGGCGGCGCCGGGGCGGGGGCAGGAGCTGGCAGTGGTGGTGGTGATGCGTAACCATTCCCATAAGGCGATTCATATACGCGATCACCAGAGATGAACTTTCCGCGTCTCTCGCCGTTGTAACGCTGCCAGGTGATTTCCTGCGCACCGCCGCCGACACCATCCATGCGCACTCGTTCAGTCCCCGGCGGCACATCGACAAGGCTCCAATCCCTGGTCGCACCATTCCAGGCTTCGCCAGGATATGCTCGAGAAGCGATTTTGCGATTGTAGTATTCTGCTTCCTCGTCGAGTTCATCATCGTACCGGCGACGGTCACGAGAAGGCGAGCGCCGACGGGTGGAAACACTCATGGATCGTTTGTGGTCTACACTGATCGACCGCTTGCGCTCTACCGCACGATCTTCGCGCTCCCAGTTGTCTTTCTCAATGGTGATGTCCTCTTCATAAGCCTTGCCGTTTCGGGTGCCTCTGCGCCGAATCTCAATCTCGAGGTTTTCCTCTTTGGTCTCTGGTGGCGGACTGGGTGGCGCAGGAGCTGGCGGCGGTGGTGGCGGCGTTGGAGAAC
>ANSM01004964.1:0-10230 GCA_000347735.1 Cercospora canescens BHU | reverse complement strand
GCCTGGCATCGTGTGGACGCCTGTCCGCTGGCGCGACGGCTGACGCGGATAGCCGCAGGAGCTTTCGAGCAAGTGCTTTCCCTATGCGACCAGCTCCTTGACCGCTACAATGACTCTTCATAAAAGCAAAGACTGCTCGCCTTGTCACGATTGACGTTTGTGCTGCCGAACGGCGGCTTCCATCTCAGCGTGCTGTCTTCACCAGCCAAGCCTTTCCCGTTTCAACTCGGTACCCAATGTCATACCAATCGGCGCACCATGGCAATGATCTTCGTCGATTGAGCACGGCCTGTGTATCTATCAGAACACCATACTCGAACGAAGCAAGACCAGGCGACGAGCACCCGACCCCTGATTGCCGCACTGCGTGCCCGCAAACACGTTCGCAGCAGACGCATAGCGGAGCAGCGAGGCGGGGATTACCAAGCAGTGACCACCGGACACGACCGACAGAATAGCACTGTGCAGCTCTGACAGGCTTCAGGAGGCGAGTTTGTCCTACGGACGGGGCCAGGAGAGGTGACTCCAGTTCCCTGAACGGGACAAGCAGCCGCGCACTGCTGCAGCATTACTTGCGTCCGTCGTGAAGTTCAGCCCCGTGGTGGCCTGTTGATGCGCCATGTCTCGGATTCCTCAAGGCCAGCGAAGCGTCTCCGAGCTCGCTGCAGGCCTGTCCTATGCATATTCTTGGCCCGTTTATGCAGAAAAACGCTGCTCAAGCGGGTTCAAGCGAATTGTGCTGCCAGCATATGAACCCGACTTGCAGGTTCTCGTGATGATTAGCTGTAGCTAATGCAGAAACGGCACACAGGGTAGGTGGTGTAAGAGCCTTTCAGCTGATATCAGAAGTTCAGGCGGCAGGCGCTTCCGCGTGCTGAAGTCGCTGGCATCCACCCCTGACAGGGCGTTGCAGCTCACATCTTCTAACGGAGCGAGCAGAGCCAGGACAGTTCCTATGCATCGTGTGTGACAGAATACTTATCTTCGGGTTGTCGACAGCCTACGCGTTCCGCACAAGATCGAATAGTGTTCTTGAACCAATGGTGTCACAGGCGAGTGAGTTGCATGCTTGACTGGTTGCGTCAGCCTGATCTCACATTTTATTCCACAGCTTTTCTTCGCAACCGATCATTTAAGAATCACAGGCAGCGTGGCATTACATGTGGGAGTAATTATAAACGCCATTATTACATTTGTAGTGCAAATCCATACACTTCGGTATTCATGACATTGAGAAATATGGAGACGAGAAGTGGTGTGAAGTGAAGGCGAACGTTCGCTGAAGATGCCGCCGTGTTCGAACTCAAAAGGCTCACTTAACATGACTGCGTCACATGCGCATGCAGTGAGAAGACGAGTACAAAACAACAGGTTCAAACCTCCCCGACCTTGCAACTACACAAAGCCGCCATACCTTTCTATCGTTCGGCAACTAAGTAGAAATTTCTTCGCCGCGCTACAAAGCGAGCAACGTCCGCGAGACATCTATTGAATATCGGCATTCAGCGCTCGGCAATCTTGAACGGTAAATAGTCATCATTACAAAGCCCTCAAGTAGCGCGGCTGATTTTTGAGTAGGATGTTCGCAAGTGGCGGATGGTCCGATTTGAAGATACAGACGGCGACTCATACTTTCGAGGTGCACAAGAGTGTCGTCTGTGCTGCTTGTCCCTTCTTGCGGGCCGCCTGCACGGGAGGGTGGAAGGAGGCTGCAACAGGAGTCATCGAGTTGCCCGAACCCGCGTACATTGTCAGAGCTATCCTTGCATATTGCTACGGGCTTTTCAACACCAAGGACTTCGACGAAGACTGTCCAGCCGATTCCGATTACGGGATGATCAGCTATGGTGAATTATTGGTGGCCGCTGATAAGGTCTGCTCTTCACCTAAACAACATCATGATTAACGATGGAAAATCAATGCTGACGCATGGACAGTACCAAATGAATGACCTTAAAGCCATGGCCATCAAACACCTCGAATGTAGCATGGTTGAACGGATGTTCGCTCCCGAGCTGGCGATTATTGCTCTTTGGCTCTACGAAGGAGAACGACGAGATATAGCCGGACCGCGGCTTATGCGCTCAGCTATCAGAGAGCTTGCACTCGAAACGGCAGATCTGCTGAAATGGGCAGGCTGGGCGGAAGTTTTAAGCTGCCCAGAATTGACGAAAGATCTTTTCGGATTCGTGGCCCGACGCTCTTCTCGAGTTCGAGAACCAGGGGAACTCACCACCCCAGATCACCTATGCGTGGAAGTATTAGACAGCGACAGCGATGACTGATCCTGCTGAGGTGGGCAATCCGTTCATATTCGCAGGGCTGAATGAAGGTAATCCGGAACCAAGGCCTATGATACATTCAGACCAAGTTAGAATTGCGACGGGGAACGGACTCTGTCCATTTCCGATGTCGTTTGCTGGAGCGGAATTCTACAGCCAGACCACAACAATCACTGCTTGCTCATCCTCGAGGGGCTACCACATTCGCGCAGAGGCACTGGCTTGCGGTACCTTGCGTGAGGTCCTAGGAACCTCAAGAAATGCATAGTGCCTCCGCGTATCAAGAACCGCAACACACACGTTGCTGGAAAGCAGGAGCTGTCGCGCGCAGAACCCCGTATTCATAAGTCGTAATACATAGCGAAACGTAACCTTGCGACGCATCATACAGTTCAAGCCTCTCCAAAGATTCCCTCTTACAACAAGGATAGCACCACGAAAATCACTGCCCAGCAGCAACATCGCATCTGTTTTCGATAAGCGTTTATTCCATTTCCAGCACCTCATCATCACGCCATAACCCTCAAAACCAAGATGCCCATTCACCACCACATACAGCACCCAATCGGACCGATACCCTCACATCAAGTGGCAAAATAACATCCCGCAACGAAAACCCCACATCAAACACCTCAAACCCAACCCAATTCTCCATCACTCAATAGACCTCATCAATAATCCTTCTTCGACCACCCAGAAGGCGACCTGGGCGAAATCGGACTCGAAGGCGTCCGGCTCGATCGAGAAGAATACGAGTTGGATTTAGACTTATACGATCGTGACGAAGCGGTTCTCGGCCGCGAGGAAGCGACGTACACGGAAGACGACCTCCGCGGACGGCCGTCGGACGTCGTGATGGTGGAACTGCGCTTTTTGACGTATTCGAGGCGTGGGTCGCCGAAGTAGAGGGGGCGGCGATTGGGGTTGAATTCCGCTTCTTCGGTGAAGGCGCCGAAACACATTTTGCGGAAGGACTTTTTGGTCTATGCGATGGGGCTGGGTGTTGGGAGATGGGGAGAGAAGGACAAGTTTGTTTGGCGACGGCGTGGAAAGGCGAAGAAGAATGAGATTGGGGTTTCGCACGCTTCGAGTGTGTTGTAGTCGTCGGTGTCGGCTGAACTGTTCCGAAGGATTATGCAGCCGCAGCAGCTGCCTTCGCGTGTTGAGGGCGTCGGCGCTAAAATGTTTGGCGTTTGTCCAGAACTGGGTGTCGTTGTTCTAGCTCCAGGAGCTGGGAGGGCTGTGTGCAGCGGCGGCGTCACACCTCGAAAGGTGGGGTGGGCTGAGGTTGTTTGAAGAGAACCGCACCAGTCCACGAGTCAGCACTTGTGGTAGAAGCTAGATGCCTGTCAGAAACCTGCAGGCAAACTTTGTGCGTGTATAAAGTGTCCCGAGTAAGTCGTGAGACAAGTCTGGGAAACGATCGGAGACTTGTCACTCGAACATACGATGTCGCGATGTTGCGATGTGACTCGCACGTGTTGCTGTAAGCGTTTCCATTGACGCAGTGCGAAGTTTTGGTGTGACGCTTGTGACACGTCATGCCGACGAGGTATAGACTTTCCTTCTGCTTCCGGCATTGAGGGTCAGATCTGTTGCAGCTCGGAGTACCGCGAGACCTTGGGCTTGAGTCTCAACAGTCCTATTATCGGCGGCTTGTCGCGGATACAGTGCGCGGCGGCGCTTAGAGGTGCTGTAACGATTGCAATTGCCGCCGGAGCACTTCCAAGGGTATGTATTGAGGTACTGCGGCTGATTAATGATATCGGTGCTTCCGTAAGGCTTTGGCTCAGCATATTTCGGAGCAGGCCCTTGGGTTCTGTTCAACTGCAGACTGGTCAATTTGAGCCGTCGCTGGTAAACGTGACACCTATACTTACATATGGCGCGCCCCACCATTCCCCCATTATTTTTGTGCCATCGCGCGTGCTCAAAGCGGCGTGCGCATTGTGCTGCACCCAAGGCGAAAAGCTCGCGCATCGATCGCTGTGGTGTTGTGCGAGCTCGGTCGAAGCCAAAACGCTGATGCCGTCTACAAGAGGCACGTCGGTTGGCAGTGGTGTGCAAAAGTAATCAAAATGCTGGAAGTAAGCGCCCTTGAATATTAGATTATCCTGGGAACAATTCGCAGGAGCGTCGCAATAGTCCTCAAGTACGCCGTTCCGGCCTAGGCCCGCCCATTCGCTGGCTTGGTCGGAGACGTTCGCATCCCACCCTGTGGCATTGATCACAGTTTCGATCAGACTATAGCCATCGTCGAGATAGGAGATCAATCCCGTAGCGTCCCAAAGACCACGCAGGCCTGTCAGCACGACTCCTTGGTTGTAGCTATAGACCATCTCGTTCCGCTCGTCGCATGTTGTTTGATTCGGGGAAATGTGAAACCCATCAACGATCAAGCCTTGGGCGTTCGTAAAGTTATGTGATTTGAACCACGCCCATTCGTCTTTGGCATTCTGCAGAAAGAGTGGGTCATGTGCGGTCATCGGCTTCAACGGAGGAAGCGTCTTGTTCGTGTGAGCAGTGTAGTCAGGATGAGGATATGGATCGGTATTACTGTCGCCTGGGAAATAGAAGTACATCATGATAGATGAAGAAACAAAAAGCTCGTTAGTGATTGCATTCTTGTAGGTCTCGAGCGCGGGATTCCTGTCAGGATAGCTGGTCAGCCACTGTAATCAGTATCGCACCAAGCATATCTCACCAGGTCAGGCCGCCCTCGCATTGGGAAGTATTGAATTCATCTTGAACAATATTGTAAAAGATGTGTGCTCGATGAGCGTATGCCGAAATGTCCTCTATTCCAAGACCGGACTGTGAGTATGCTTCGTACTGGTTAACAAATCTGATGACCTCGAGCCATTCCATCACAACCCATTGGGCGTCATCATATGCTGCATCGTATATCTGTATGGTGTCCTCATTATCGTAATATGCTTGGATCTGGGAATAATAGTTGCGGATGTTGTTCTCCAACTGGGTCTTCATATCATCGCCGTATAGCTGAAGGCCGTCCACAAAGGTACGTTCGGACGCAGCCACGATAGTATCGATTAACGCGCCGATCCATTGTATTGTACTTGGCCAGTAAGTGCCGTTCCAGGATGTTGCTTGCATTGTTGCGAGAGCATCTTGCGTCTCGTTGAACCAGAAGTCAGCGCTAGAGTCTGGCCCAGTGTATCTCCATCCAGGCTCGCCGCCACGATAGCCATCCCAGAATGTCGTCTGTACTGCAGCGGACGAGGAGTGAACTATAGGACTAACAAGTGACAAGGTCAAGAGCCATGGCAGGAACATGGTAAAGAACGGCAGACACGCAATGAAAATGACCAGGGCTTCGCAGGCCTGCCACAGGAACGCACACGCTCTTGAAGAGCCATGCGCAACGGAGGGGCCATTGTCTTGCAACGCAGGCGGGGAGATGATCCTCGGCATGGCGAGCCTAATTGCGTTCAGCCTTTCCCAGGAATAACGTTAATGAGATTCCGGGATCGCGGTGCATCGGAGTCGTGTTCCTGCATGAACCACTCTTTCCACCCGGTTGGCTTGGAAGCGAAACCACGGGGATTGCAGAAGTAAGAAAAGGAGGGCAGTGTGGCTAGAGGCCACTGTGGGGGAAGCGCCATTAGTTCGCATTTATAGGTCCGAGAGCAGGGCAGAGCGGTGGGAGGACCTCGGGAAGGCTGGGTGGAGGGACGACAGCTCTCTAGTCAGCGCCATCACTTGCAGAGGTCATGCTGGACCTGATATAGTGAGCGTAGGTGCAAAGTGGTGCGCCCAGATCGGAAGCCAGAATATATCGCGCTCGTGTGGACCAAACTTCACGTTTACGGGATCGCAGAGTGGTGTGCGCTTGACGAAATCCATTGGGCGTTGGCAGGGGCTCGTGACACTTTCGCGTTGCGGAGCAACGCCCATTCCTGAATTCGGGCGTGAATGCGTTGGTCGCATGACGCCTCGACTCTTCCTTCTTGTTGACAACCACACAGCTTTTAGGCTGTCGATAGACATGTGGACACGATAGTTACAGCAGCAATGCCCTACAAGGTGCCCTTGGCTGCGAAGCCTTCGAAACACATCTTCGACCCGTTCAACTCGTCTGCCACCGGCCATCAACGCGCCGAAAATCGACTTGGTGGGAGTACTTCATGGCGCAACTCGAGGAGCCTCAAGCTACGCGAACAATTCAGCACTGGTAGCGGAGGCGGTAAGCGCATGAATGATACCGTCGGTGCTGGCAGCCTGGATTTCGGTCAAGATGGACGGACAGAGAATGGTGGCTGGGAGAGAGGAGCGAAGGGCTTGCGAACTGGAGGTCAGCAAAGCATCTATGAAAGCATGAAGGTCAAGAAGGAAGATGAGAGCGAAAGGCCAGCAAAGCGCATGAAGACTGAAGCGTCAACTTCGAAAATGAGTACCATTGTGAGCCCGTTCACACCGTACAGGAAGCGTGACGGGACAATTCGTGAAACAAGCTGGACTTCGCACGAACTGTCCCCATCAGATCTGCTTGAGCCAATGTACACACCAGAGAAACTCGATGAGGCTGCAGGAGTGAAGTTCAAGCAGGGAGAGGGCTCCCCGCAGCCGACGGTGGTGGACGACAGGGCCGACTCAGCTGCTGACGAAGACGAGGTGGCAAAAGCACCGGCTGCACCACAGATCTTCACCAACCTCACCATATACCTTAACGGCTGCACAGCTCCGCACTCGGACCACAAGCTCAAGCACCTCATCAGCACCCACGGCGGCAACATGTCCATATCGCTCGGCCGAAGAACGGTTACGCATGTGATATTAGGCAAAATCAACGCAAACGGAGGCTGCGGCGGCGGACTCGCAGGAAGCAAAATCCAAAAAGAGATTGCGACTTTGCGAGGCAAAAGCGTCAGATTCGTCACAGCCGAGTGGGTAGTAGACAGCATCAGGGCCGGAAAGAGACTGCCCGAGAGCAGATATGAAGCGATGAAATTGGCGCCGAAGGGTGTGGCGAATATCACTACAATGTTCAAGCCGACAGCGAAATCGTGACAGTCACGACGGACGGCGTTCTGGGAAGGAATAGTTGATGACGATTCTGAGATACCCGGCGGTTTTTAGCGCCACTGCATACACAGACGATAGAACGAGACGAGCGAGTATACATCTACCACTTGGACAATCGTTTTCATGCGCGATTCCGTTCTGCACAATTACAATACTAGCTGCAGATGACTTCCAGCCCACCCAAGATCCCCAGCAGGATTAACTTGGAGCTTATTCTGACAACCACAGCGGTGGGAGGCCTAAACGCACCGCCTCAGCTCACCGGTCTCGAAGCTGATCAACAACGCCACAATACACCCAACTTCATTCCATCGTCCGTGACAAAACCAAAAACCGAAAGAAAGAAAATTCTCACGCAGAAATGTGCAAATTCCCCAGTTGTCCCAACACCCTCTCCCCTCCTCCACCCATCTCCCCGCACCTCCCCCACAAAATCCGAATCACCCCCAATTCCATCCAAGACGCCCACGACTGGAAAATCCTCTACCATCTCCGCTCCACGACAAAAATTCTCGAACCACCAAACCATCGCCGCCTCGTTCTCAAAAGAAGAAAAATCTTTCGTGCACTGAATATTTTCCCCACGGAGCAACTCCAATTCCGAGAGCTTCAGCAATCGAAAGATGAAGCAGTGGCGATCGCACAGCTTTATTCGCACCGCCACGGCACTGTGATTTCCTCGCAGGGACAGATTTGTATGATTGTGAAGCGGAAGAAGGGTTGTGCGGGAAAAACGATTCGGGGGTTTAGGTTTCGAGGTTTGCGGCGAGATGGGGAGGATGGTGTCGTTTCTCCTTCCTTTCCTGCGGAGCAGGGTGATATTTTGAACCCGGGAACGTCCATGATTGAAAGTGAGAAGAAAGAAAAAGAGATTGCGTTCAAGTCTGCTGGAACTTGGGAGCCGTTCTCGGTGAGGAGGAGGGGCGATGGGGTGTGGACTTGGGTGGTACGAGAGATGGTTTCTGATAAGGGGACTGTGGAGGGGGGAGAAAAGGATGAAGGGATTGCGGCTTTGTTGGAGGAAGGGAGGTTGGAATTTGTAAGGAAGAATTTAGACGAAGAGGAGAAGAGACAGATTTTATTGACTGCAGTTGCGATTACAGATTGGGAGAGATGGGAGAGAGGGCTGGGATTTGTGGCAAGACTTCGAGAGCGAGTATTGAGGTTTGTAACTGCAAGTGCGTGAGCTTTTATTTTAATTTCATCCTGACCTGCGCTGTGCTAATCAGGTGGCACAGTCGCTACAAGTATCGTCCGAGCAAAATCATTTCAGTGTCGCGTCGCTGCCACGTTTCCAACATTGCTGGACTCTGCTGAACATCTCACTGCAGTGCTAATTTGGCATGCTTGAATTTCTTGCCCCCAGAGCCATACATCGCAGCCGTCTGCCCGTTGCCAGCAATCCGGTATTCGTGGATCATGAGTCCTTCCAGTCCAACAGGTCCTCTTGCGTGTACTTTGTTCGTACTGATGCCAACCTCTGTGCCAAAACCAAACCGCATGCCGTCGGAGAACCGTGTCGACGCGTTCCAGTACTTACATGCTGCGTCCACGCCATTGCAGAATCGATCTGCGACATCTTCCGATTTTGTAATAATTGCGTCTGTGTGGTGTGAACCAAAGGTGTTGATGTGTTCGATGGCTGCATCGATGGCTTTTGCGGGATCTTCGGGAGAGCCTTGAATCGTCTTGATCGCAAGGATGAGATCGAGGAACTCCGTTTGGTAGTCTGCATCGGTGGCATCTTGAAGTGAAGCAGAATCTTCGTCCAAAGCAGAAGAAAGCGCTGACTTTGATGCAGCGTCGCAACGCAGGATGACACCTTTCGCTGTTAGTGCTTTTGCGACGGATGGCAGGATCGTCGACAATGCATCTTCATGAACCAATAAAGTCTCCACAGCATTGCAAGCAGCTGGATAATCCGTCTTGGAATCGACAACAACATCAACAGCCATCTGCACATCAGCATCAGGGTGGATATATAAGGCGCAAAGGCCATCTGCGTGCCCAAGAACAGGCATGTGAGCCTTGGTCTGACAATGCCTGACAAGCTCATTGGAGCCTCTTGGAATCACGAGATCAATGTATTGACTAAGAGTGAGCAGAGAGTCGATCGCATCGCGGGTAGCCACGAGTTGGATCGAGTCGTTGGGAACTTCTGTGGCTTCAAGGGCCTTGCCAATGGTCGAAGCGATGACCTTGAAAGACTCTGTTGATTCTTTACCACCCTTCAGGATGGCCGCATTGGCAGACTTGATTGCCAATGAAGCAATGTTGGCAATGACTTCGGGCCGGGCCTCGAAGATGATGAGAAGGACGCCAATGGGACATGTCTGCCGGGTCAGGATGAGTCCATCATCAAGCTCTGTGCGTAAGTCCACCCTGCCGACTGCAGAAGTCAGCAGGGCGCGGTGAGAGGTGCCGAGAGAGTGCGAGCAGTGGACGACTGTGAGATATATGTAGCCGTGCCGAAAGGATCATGCACCTACCTGGATCTGGGAGACCTCGAACGTCTTTGATCCCCTGCAGCATATCATCGAACTTGCCCTTTCGGGACAGATCGAGACGCTTGTAGATGCTGGGATTCAATTCTCCGTTGGCGGTCGATTGTTTCGCCTTGTCAAGATCTACGGCATTCGCAGCCAGGATGTCGTCTCTGGCTGCTGCCAACGCATCGTGAATTGCATCCAAGGCGTGGTTCCTGGCGTGCTCGGACAAGATGCCGAGCGTGCGCGACGAGACTTTGGCAGCACGAGCGGCTTGCTCTGGCGACGCATTGGTGAGCGACATGGCTGGACAATGGTTTCGTGTTTGTTGAGGGGCAATGGGAATTCTGGTATGACTCCCAAGCCGGTCGGCGGTGGCAGACCGACGCCGAGGTGGCTTGGCGGCGCGCTTTGTC